>JACEFZ010020731.1:62500-97862 GCA_014155875.1 Cepaea nemoralis | reverse complement strand
CCAAACCAGGAGGGGAGGGTGTGTGTCAAAGACTGAAGTATAGAGGTCTGAGGTCTGCCTCAAGTTAGAAGACCACCGGGAAGAGTGGTCAACCTCAAGTAGATCAGAGGTAACACAGTGCCCCGATATGAGGGCAGGGTAGGTGATAGGAAGGGGGACTATTAACTAGTTCTCTCATGAGACACGGAGGTATCGACCAGATAGTTAGTACTTTGGTCACGGCAGAATCACGCCTACGTGATAGCCACGGAGAAGTGGATTGCCACTCAATAGGAGACGGCTGCTATAAGCGTGCTGAGTGTGACAGCACGCAAAAAGCCGAAGGACGCACAAGGTCCTTCCGCGTGCTGTGTAGCCACGCGAGTAGGAAAGTCAGACTGGGGACTGACTTCTTAGCGAGCGCATCGTTTAGTGTCGATAGGAGTTTTCTGTAGCCAAGTAGATAGAGATTAGCAATAGGGTTAGGAAACTAGTGATAGGCAATTCTGTGGCTTTGTGTGTGATTTGATAGCGACTGTTTTGTAAATGTAAAGAGCCAACGGCAATAAAATGTATCATCCATTTCCTCTCACACGACTTGCAAGTTCCTTGTGTGGTGCGAGAGAAGTAATCCTATGATGCCTGAAACATCGGTTGCTGACAGACAGATTATGTGAAAAACCTTTATAATGATAACAGAGAGGAAGAGTATGATATTAAATGTAATAATGAAGGGCCGCCAATTTTGAAGATGGAGGTTCGAAATGTTCTTAAGCATATGAAAGCTAGCAAGACCCCCGGTGCAGATAATATCACAACAGAAACGATTAAAGCTTTAGAAGAATTTGGACTAGATCAAGTCACCAGACTGCTGAACACATTATATGATACTGGTGATATACCTTCTGAATTATGTAACTCTGTATTTATTGCAATCCCAAAGAAATCAGGAACCTTGGAATGTGATCAACATAGAACAATTAGTATAATGAGCCACATCACAAAGATTTTGCTACGAATTATCATGCAAAGAGTGAGGAAGAAAATACAACATGAAATAGGGGAAGAACAATGCGGGTTTGTAGAAGGAAAGGGTACAGTATAAATGCTGTGTATATGCTGCGAACAGTTATTGAACGTGCTATAGAAGTAAACAAGGATATACACCTTTGCTTTATTGACTACACAAAGGCTTTTAATAGGGTTAGACATGTCAACATGGTAGACATGCTTGCAGATCTGTAACATTCTCCTCATTTTGCAGACAACGTTTCTAAGAAGTGCAGTTTCACGCGGTTTTGTTTACCCTTCCCCTAAAAGGAGAGGAATGTCGTGCCGCCACGAACAAAGGAAATCTATCGCCGTAGCTCGAAATAGATAAGCGTTAGCGTGCTATTACTCCGGGGCTAGGCGAAGAATTGTCACTTGAGTTTGAACATCGACCTAGTCAACATGTAGTTTTGTTAAGGGAACGGTTAGTTTCCTAACTGCGCCTTCTGTGGCTATGGTAAGACAATATGTTTTTTTAAATTTAATACCTATGTTATATGATAAAATAGAATACATCTATTTTATGTACTTTTTAGGTGAAGTTGAGAACTACATAATTACTTCTTGAAAAGATAGCCTGAATTTCGATTCTGCAGAAATAATGTCTATACCACACCTACTAGGTCCTATGCTTACATTGTTATCCTGCTATGATTGCTAATCTATCTTAAGTGAAGATTATCCCACTATCATCTGCATTTTGAATGCAGAAAAATCTGCTCACTCTAACTTCATATCTGAACCAAGATGATGCTCTAGAATTAAAGAACTGTCTTTACTAGACATTTAGTGAACGCTTGTGTACTTAAGGGTGCATTTTGTTAATTCACAACTGTTGTACTTTTACATATCGTGTGTGAATCATGTGGTAACCTGTTTAGTGAATATGCATGGGGAATTGGTGCGATGTTCTCTTATGAGTATAATCTCATAGGGACGAGAAGTGGATGCCCTATATATTCAGATAACTTGTCGCATCGGCATATCATGTTCGCAACGCCCATTTGTAGGGATTGCCTAAGTGACTATGATTTTATGTTCAGTTGAATGGTGCAGTGTTTGATGCTATAAGAAGAAGATATTTGAACCCCCTCCTGCTACAAGATGGAAATGGGTAGAGGGTAGAACCATATTCCGTGAGTGATTACTGCATTATTCTAGGCGGGAAGATTATATGTGTTCTCTCATATGTTTGGGTGTTTCCCATGTGCCGTGAGAGTATGTATTTCGTGGTGTTTTTGTCTTGTATTGGTCGTCGTGTCTTATTGTTACATTTTACAGTCACGAAACCCCAGACGAACGTACGGCTAGGTTAAGGTTACAGGCAATCAATAGATACTCCCTCCTTCCTCCCCCTCGCCAATCGGGGTTAAGGACAGCTTAATTATCAGAGAGGTAAAGGTGGGGAAATGTCATTCCCCCTGTATTTCTTTAAATATTCTCTGTGTGTGTTTGTTACAATGACCACTGATCTACTGTCAAATGTAAATCGAATGTTTTTATTTTTCCATCTAAAGGCCCTGAAGGACAGTGCGAGAGGATACTTGGCCTATATAGTATGGTAAACCGAGGGAATCAAAGCCATACTTTATGTGGAGGAATTGCTTCAAATTTCCACTTGAAGAAAAAGGGACGCAACTAATCTTATAATTTCCCACGACGGCTGTTAAGTCTAATCGCGGTTACCCCCTTTTGCATTTCATGATTTCTAGCATTTGTCAAGCAAATCTATAGAAGTGAGGTGGTTTCGACAGTGGGTCCTACCTACCACAAATTGCCCCTGGAAGAGAATTCGTGCGCTGTACAGCTTAAGACAAGATCTTAGTACAGTATAGTGGAACATTGACCACTACTTTCGTCTGCAGAAGCTTCGGACTGATCTCTTAATTTACTGTATGTTGTTGGAGGACTCAGTTCTATATGTGTCTGGAACAGAGACGGCACTCCTAAATTGTATCCACGTCATACAAGACATGTTTGGATCCTACCTTTGCCGATATCGAAGAGTAACGGCCTCACACGTAATTGGATTTGCCGCTCGGATACCTTCAGCCAGCAAGTACAGAAAGAAATTACATAGTTCGGACTTCACGAGCGAATAGCATTCGAGCTAACCAGCCACTTGGTAGCCTTACCAGTTTTGATGCAGACGCACTTTTTCTCAAGACATCCACAAGTGAAGGTAGCCCAGAGGAACCATGCCGACGTCATCATCATCGGGTATCCATATAACAGGAACAAATCTTAGACAGTGCCTACGTTTGTCTGCTATGTTCCACACGCAATTGGATTACCTCACGATATTCCAGCGTCCCCATTTCATCTCTCTCTCTCTCTCTCTCTCTCTCTCTCTCTCTCTCTCTCTCTCTCTCTCTCTCTCTCTCTCTCTCTCTATATATATATATATATATATATATATATATATATATATATATATATATATATATATATATATATATATATATATATATATACACAGTCAGAGGAACTATAAGACAGTGCCATATCCATTTGTAAGGTCCATCAAGAATGAGATGAATCCCCCCTTTCATCGATGGACAGCTTTATAAAAGCGACGGTATAGTAACGTCGTATTATGTTCGTATAGCGGAGCTGATGTTCAGTGGATTATCAAGCTCTGTGTGGGGTGTTAGTATCTCGTTCTTGAGCTTCAGGAGTGACATATCACAGGAGTAGTTAGGAGAATGATCAAATCAACAACCTATACCAGTTGAATGGACTACATATGTAGTTAATGAAGTTTTAGTCGCGTACATGTATTATGTGATGTAATGATATAAAACCATTCCAGATATTGGTATTGATTTGCTTGGTGGGAAATGGGTTGTTGCATCTGATTATGCATAGTGTACTGTTTGATGATGGTTTATTTTGTTATCATGTTTTTTTTTTTTTTTAGGTTTTAGGAATGCAGAGATTTTGAGTTCCCATGACTCACTATGAACTCTACATTAAAAGATATAGTTAGAACCAGGAGTTGTCCTTGCTGTCTTGTGAAGGTTGTTACAAAGTGATGTTGGTGTAGTGATATCTGTCATTTGTTTATTTAAAAGAAGTGAGAGTTAAATGTGAGAGGTCGAACGCACTTAGCCTAATGATTCAGATATAGAATCTTATTCCCTTGAAAGCTAGGGCAACTGACCTGACTCTCAATATCTTCTCCCGGCGATAAGTCTTATTATGGTGAATTGGACTGGGATCTACTTCTGCCTAGCCCATTCTTATGAGAAATAGAGCCTTAAGTCTGATTTCCTGGAGAATATTGAAGAGGAAGATAACTAAAATCATTTATCTTAAATCTAGAATCCAGGCACTCTATCACCTAGGCACAACATTCATATAATATATACAAATAACTTTCACAAGATCTACAAATTGATGAGAAAGACATTAGACTTATAAAAAACATATATTGGAAACAACAAGCTGCCATAAGGATTGATAATGAAGTGGGACAATATCAACCTATTAAGAGAGGTGTTAGGCAGGGATGTATAATGTCTCCAGATCTTTTTTCCCTATACAGTGAAAATATTTTCAGGAATGTAGAAGATATAAATGGAACCAGCATTGGAGGACGAAACATCAATAACATTAGATATGCATATGATACAGTGTTGATTGCAGACAATGCACAAGATCTACAACAATTAGTAGACGCAGTTGTTGTACACAGTGAGCAGCTGGGGTTGGAATTAAATTGTAAGAAGACACAGGTTATGGTCGTCACTAGGAAGAACGAAGTGCCACAATGTAATATACAAGTAAATGGGAATATTCTTCAACAAGTGAATCGGTACAATTATCTCGGAACAGTCATAACATCTGATGGGAGATGCATTGAAGAGATTAGAACAAGAATCGCCATGGCGAAAGTAGCCTTTAGCAAGATGAAAAACATTCTGACCAATAAAAAGATGTCAATTGAAACGAGAAAAAGAGTGTTGAGGGGATACATAGAGCCTGTTCTTGTGTATGGATGTGAAACTTGGACAATGTGCAGTCAAGCTGAAAAACATCTGATGGCTGCAGAAATGTGGTTTCTGAGGAAAATACAAAGAATACAGAAAAACCAATGACCAAGTACTACAGGAGACAAATGAAAATCGTAAATTGATTAGAGAAATTAGACGTAGACAGTCAAAATGTTTTGGATATGTTATGAGAAGAAATGGATTGGAGAACTTAGTGACAACTGGCAAGATCGAAGGGAACAGACCAAGAGGAAGACCGAGAGGAAAATACCTGGATGGCTTGGCCACATGACATGGACGAGACAGGAACACTGAGCTGATCCACGACTCTGGTGATCGAGTGAAATGGCGAGTCATGACCGCCCACGCTTTCCGGCATGGCACATGATTGATTAATTGAATGTAGCAAATAGTATGCAGTCATTACACAAACAATTAGAGAATCTTGCTGCATTTGACGTTTGGGTATCTTGTTGTATTTTGTAAATACAAAAGGAAATACGCAATGCATCTTGTAAAAACACAGTGATGTACGAAATAAAACCATATTGAAAAGAAAAACATGTAATAAAAATAGTGTAAAGGGACGTAACTATATAAGTTATTTCAAGGTACAATACTGACAAGCAGAATGAGTATATTAGGTAATTTAAATAATTGTAGTAATTATTGTTACTTTTTATATATTTTTTAAAGAATTTATCTACAATTATAAATACAATAAATAGTGCGATAATTGATTTTAAGGAAATTTTATAGTTTAAGAAAAAGTAATGGCCATACTTTAGAAATGTGAAAATATTCTAATGCATTATTGCTATTCATTATCGAAATGGCAGTCAATGTTTCATCCTTTTAATGGTATGCATATACATTATTACTGACATAGTAAAAATTTTTGTCCGGCCTGTTTTACAGGCCAAATAAAATTTAAAAAGCATATTCGTTACAGAACGTTGCGGTCTACCCTAGCATTTTCTTTTTTGGATGTTTATGATATCTTGGCACATGCCAAATACTTGTTACGAAAAACTAATTGCGCGAGCACACACACACACGCGCGCGCGCGCGCACACACACACACACACACGCACACACACACATACACACAAACACACACACGGGATTACGGAGAAAGTCGCTAACATCTAGGCCAGGGAGACGTCTCTGGAGGGGATTAAATTAAGTTGCTTGTCCTTCACATGACGTAGCAGTCAACCCCAGCATTTTCGCTGTTCGTGATTCCTGGGCAAATTTTACGTTCAGTAGTTTGCGATTGCTTTCTGAACCACCGGCTCTTATACCTATTTTCGAAAAAAAAACCAGCACCGCTGTGTTTCGAACCCGGGTATACGGGCTCACAAACCGCGTTCGCAAGCCCTCAGCCACTGAGACCAGTTGGAGGGGATACACATGAAAAAAGTGTAGGAATAATATTCGATGAAAAACAGCCAAATCAATTAATGGATACTGGTGTATTTCAGATAGAGTTGTAATGGTCTAAATCAAAGGCAAACCAATAGATATAAATATTATACAAGTATATGCACCAACAGTGAACAACAAGGGTTAGAATTAAATTGTAAAAAGATACAGATCATGGTCGTCACTAGGAAGAACGAAATACCACAATGTAATATACAAGTAAATGGGAATATTCTTCAACAAGTGAATAGGTACAATTATCTCGGAACAGTAATAACATCTGATGGGAGATGCCTTGAAGAGATTAGAACAAGAATCGCCATGGCAAAAGTAGCCTTTAGCAAGATGAAAAACATACTGACCAATAAAAAGATGTCAATTGAAACGAGAAAAAGAGTGTTGAGATGCTACATAGAACCTGTACTTTTATATGGATGTGAAGCTTGGACAATGAGCAGCCAGGCTGAAAAACATCTGATGGCTGTAGAAATGTGGTTTCTGAGGAAAATGCAAAGAATACCATGGACAGCCAGAAAGACCAATGAACAAGTCCTTCAAGAAACAAATGAAGATCGTAAACTGATCAGAGACATTAGACGTAGACAGTCACAATTTTTTGGGCATGTTATGAGAAGAAATGATTTGAAGAACTTGGTGACAACTGGTAAGATCGAGGGGAACAGACCAAGGGGAAGACCTAGAAACAAGTATCTGGATGGCTTGGCCTTGTGGCATGGTCGAGACAGAAACACGGAACTGATCCACGACTCTGTTGATCGAGTGAGATGGCAGAACATGACCGCCCACGCTTACCGGCATGGCACATGATGGATGGATGGATATGCACCAACAACAAGCAGTAGTGATGACGAAATACAACATTATACGGCGAAATAGACATGGCGATGGCTCAAATTGGATCACAAGAAATAAAAATAATACTTGGAGATTTTAATGCAAAAGTAGGAAAGGGGAAAATTGAGGATGTAGTGGGGAATTATGGTATAGGTACAAGAAATGAAAAAGGAGAAACATTAATAGAATTGGCAAATTTCAATGATATGATAATTGGGAACACATGGTTAAAACACAATAAAAGACGACTATACACAGGGAAAAGCCCTGATAAGAAAATACGCAATCAAACTGACTACATGCATATTAATAATAGATTTAGAAATGATTTAATTAATGCCGGGTGCTGACTGTAATAGTGATCATGTACCTCTACGCGGACAAATAAAAGTAAGATTAAAGATAGGGGGGGGGGGGGGATGGTTAAGAACGGGAGACTTAATAAAGAGATTCTGAAAGTGGATAAAGAAATTCAAGAACAATACAGAGTGACTGTGACAAATACGAACAATGCAATAGCTAAAATACAGAGTATAAATGAACAATGGGAAATGTTAAGGGACTCCATTCATCAAACTAGCAAAGAAATATTACCGGAGAGAAGCCAAATATCATCATCATCATCAAGTGCCCTGCCAGCTGGCGTAGGCGTTCATGGCTCTCCACAGATCTCGGTCTTTGGTTTTCTGCATAAACTCTGCTGCTGATATTCCTCCGTGTCACCGTCTCAATCCATCCAGCATCATTTCTCTTGGTCTGCCTCTGCCTCTCTTCCCCTTGATCTTTCCAGTGGTCACGATGTTCTCCAATGCCTCTCCTCTCATTACATGACTAAAGAAAGCTGTTTGTCTCTTTCTTATTGTTGTATATAGTGTTCTATTGTTCTGATTCAACGGGCGAGACGGCGTTTACCTGCAAAGCGTTGTGGAACGTAATGAGCACGGCAAGGCACGTAGAGCGCCCTGGTCATCCACTGCACCTGTATTCGTCTCCAGTCGTCTTGACTTGTCCTGCCACTGGATTCAGATGGACTCAGGCGAGATAGTGAGGTCGACGAATTGCGCAACTTTTCCTCACTTTAATCCAATTCATCGCGCAAGTCATTCTTCATCCAACGTCATATATCATCTTCAAGCCCTGTGGCGATGGGCGAGCGGCGAAGCGGCAGGCGTGGGTACGCTGGCAGCCGTACACGCAGACCTGCACACAGGCGGCTCAGGCCATATGGTCGTCCTCTACTGACTGGAGCAGCATTGGGATTCGGCAGCCCCCTGAGCAACTGAGCAACCCTCTATAGGATCACACTGCTCACCTCAAAAGCATGAGGAAGCAACTAGAAAAGGTGCCCTAAACATTGTCTGCTCCATCACTACCTAACCAGCTAGCCGCGGTTGGTGGGTTCCCTAAACTGCGGTCGACATACAAAGAAAGAAAAAACAGGTAAAGCTAAAAGAGCAAACCATATTCCCTTAACAATCGGAACTTGGAATGTACGCACCCTACTTGACAGAGATCCCGGTGTGGGGTTTGCCATTAACTAGCTGGATTACCAAAGGCTATAAACGACAGGCTCATGACCATTAAATTGTCCCCGCTGAATGGAAGAAGCACGCAACCATTGTGAGTGTCTACGCACCAACTATGACCAATGAAGATGATGTCAAGAATAAGTTCTATGAGGACCTGCACAATGTATTAACATCTGTTCCAAAAGGAGACAAACTTATACTCCTTGGGGATTTCAATGCCAGAGTAGGCACGGACACCACCTCTTGGAGTGGCATTATTGGAAAGCACGGAGTCGGAAATTGTAACAGCAATGGACTCCTCCTTCTTCAGACATGTGCCGAATACGATCTCCTGATTACTAACACAATTTTCTGTCTCCCCATGAGAAACAGGACATCGTGGATGCACCCTCGATCGAAACACTGGCACCTCATTGACTATGTCATCGTCAGGAGGAGTGACAGACAAGACGTTCGGGTGACAAAATCCATGTGTGGTGCCGAATGTTGGACAGACCATCGTCCCATTATCTCGAAAATAAACATTCACATCAAACCACCACGGCGTCCTCAAGGGGTGAAAATGCAAAAAAAAAACAAAAAAAAACTAAATGTCACCTGCCTAAACAGCAAGAAAATGCAGCTGTCGTTTGAAAATATGCTGGAAGACCGCCTCAAGCCCAATGCTGCAGCTAAACAGGATACAGAAACAGAATGGAGAGCCCTAAAGGACATAATTTACAACACTGCTATGGAAATCCTGGGTCCAGCCCCCCGAAAGCATAAAGACTGATTTGATGAAAATTCCGAAGACATCAATCAATTGCTGGCCGAGAAACATCTTCTCCTCAAGGCACATTTGAATGACCCGAAGTCAACATAAAAAAAGATGCCTTCAAGAACATTCAGAGAGTAGTACAGCAGAAACTTCGGCACATGCGGGACTCCTGGCTGAGCAGCAAAGCTGATGAAATTCAGGGCTTTGCTGACAGACATGATATGAGAAACTTCTACGACTCACTGAAAGTGGTCTATGGTCCTACATCACCAGGCACAGCTCCCCTCCTCAGTGCAGATGGGGGTAACATTGGTCACCGATAAGAAAGACATCCTTCAGCGCTAGACAGAACATTTCAGCAACATCTTAAATGCAACCTCCTTCTTCGATGATAAAACCATCAACTGCCTTCCTCAAGTTCCCATCAATGATACACTTGATGACCTGCCAACCATAGTGGAAGTAAACAAAGCCATCCAGCAACTCTCCAGCGGCAAGGCACCTCATCCGGACTCCATCCCGGCAGAGATATACAGGCAGGTGGGCCGGTCCTAACAGAGCAGCTTCACCAAGTCTTTACAAACATATGGGTGAACGAGACCACGCCACAAGATTTCAAGGACGCGTCAATAGTCCACCTTTACAAACGAAAAGGAAACCGCCAATCCTGTGACAACCACCGAGGCATCTCCTTGCTTTCAATTGCAGGGAAGATACTCGCCAGAATTCTTCTCAATCGCCTCACGGCCCATCTCGATCAAGGTCTTCTTCCCGAGAGCCAGTGTGGCTTCAGAAAAGAACGTGGAACTGTTGACATGATTTTCGCTGCAAGGCAGCTGCAAGAGAAATGTCAGGCACAGAACTGCGAAATGTTCTCCATTTTCATTGACCTTGCCAAGGCTTTTGATACAGTCAGGCAAGAGTACAGGAAAATGGTGAACTGTCTGAGCTCTTTCCTGTCACTAATGGAGTGAAACAAAGATGTGTCCTGGCACCAACACTGTTCAGCCTCATGTTTTCAGCTATGTTGACGAATGCCTTCGAGAACAACGAAGTTGGAATAGACATCACCTACCGCATGGATGGAAAGTTATTCAATCTCAGAAGGCTGAAAGCTAGAACCAAATTGACAGCGACACCGTCAGAGAGCTCCTGTTTGCTGATGATTGCGCTCTATACGCCAACTCAGAGGCGGACATGCAACATAATGTTTCAGCTTTCTCACATGCCTGTGCCAACTTTGGGCTCAATATCAACTTGGAGAAGACTGTAGTTATGTACCAGCCAGCTCCAGAGAACAATCACACTGTGCCGAATATCAAAGTGAATGGTCATAGTCTAAGTGTTGTGGACAAATTCACCTATCTTGGCAGCACTGTGTCACAAGCTGCCACAATTGATTATGAAGTGAATGCAAGAATCTCCAAGGCCAGCGCGGCCTTTGGCAGACTGTACAAGAATGTATGGGACAGAAATGGAATAAGCCTGCAAACAAAGCTGAAAGTCTACAAAGCAGTTGTATTATCCACACTGCTATATGCTTGTGAAACCTGGACTGTTTATCAGCGACACGCTAGGAAATTAAACCACTTCCACACAGTCTGCCTTAGGAAGTTACTGAAGATTAAATAGCAAGCAAAGATCCCAGACACTGAAGTCCTAGAAAGAGCGTCCATGCCCAGTATCCACACTCTACTAATGAAGAATCAGATTCGCTGGGCTGGTCACTTGACTCGCATGCCAGATCACAGGCTCCCTAAACGAATTTTTTACGGCGAGTTGCGTTGTGGTAAACGCTCCCAAGGCGGCCAGAGGAAACGCTTTAAAGACACTGAAAATCTCACTGAATGCTTTTGGAATTAATCATGACACCTGGGAGACTGCAGCCAGAGACCGAAATTCATGGCGTACATCATTACTCAAGGGTGCAGTCACTTGTGAGGCAACCAGGACTGCAAGAGCTGTGAAGAAAAGACAGAACAGAAAAACCACTGCAGAAAATCCTCCTCCAGAAACGTCAAGCATTCTTTGTCCACATTGTCAAAGAACATTTCGAGCCAAAATAGGCCTTATCAGCCATCTTAGAACTCACGGCTCCATACTTTCAACCCCACTGGATGAAATGAATGGTCATCATCATTCTTGATAGACAAACAACAACAAAATATAGTGTTCTAGTTTCATTAGCCTGTTTCAGGCAGTCGTTGTTATTCTGGCAGTCCAAGGAATTCTCAACATTCGTCTCAGGAACCACATCTCTGTTGCTTCTAATTTCTTCTTAATTTGTTCATTTATATTCCAAGATTCACTGCCATACAGCAAAACTGGTTCTACATAGCATTTCAGCACTCTCTTTCTTATACTCAGTGTCAGTGACCTATTGCACAAGATACTCTTCATTTTCTGAAATGCGGCCTTTGCCTGCCCTATTCTGCTCTTAATCTCTGTTGTACATCTTCCATCTGTTGTTATAACAACAACAACAACAACAAAACTTTAATTTGAAAGGGTTAAGAATTGGACACGCAGGCCCGTCTAACATTCTGCCCTTTTATCACTCTCTTTCATACATTATACCATTCACACATTATTCAAGGCTAACTGAAAACAGCAACAATATAAAAGATATGCATTATAAAGGCATGTGGAAAAATTAAAAATAAATACTACACGACTCAGTAATAGTAATAACTGGTGTGGCATTTATTAGCTACGTGGAATATACTGGCCTACCAAAAGGGGACTGGCTGTTATACTAGGGTTTTGTTATATTATTACTTCTATTATTAAGGGGGAAGGTAATCCGTACTGAGATAGTGTTCAAATAATTTGCGATTATATGTATAGGGATTGATGATGTCTTTTATTTCATGTGGAAGATTGTTCCACAGCTGAGCTGCAGAGTACGTTAAGCTTGTTTTGTATAAGTCTATCCTAGGCTTCGGAAGGTGTAATAAATTTAATCGTTTACTGTGCCTAGCATTATATTCAAACAATGGCCAAAGGTAGTTTGGGGCATTCCGATGTTATAAATATCCCTAGGATTCTAAAATTATCCACTTGGTTAAGAATGTTTCCTTCTATTTCTATGTTACATTTTGGTGTCACCATTTTCTTTGATATCACCATTGTTAATGTTTTCTTGATATTCAAGGAGAGTCCTTTCCTTGCACTCTCTGTTACTACAGTGTCCAACAATTGTTGTAGGTCTGTTGATTTATCTGCCACCAATACTGTGTCATCTGCATAGCGTATATTATTTATATTATAACCTCCAACTAGTATTCCTGGCATCTCTTTGACCTCTCTCATTATTACTTCGCTATATAGGGAGAAGAGATCTGGTGACAAGACACATCCCTGTCGTACTCCTAGCTTTATCTGTTCGTAACTACCCTCTTAATTCTATTATCAATCCTTATGGCGCTTGTTGTTTCCAATATATGTTTTTTATAAGTCTAATGTCTTTCCCATCAATTTGTAGATCTGCAAGCATATCTACCATGTTGCCATGTCTAACTCTATCAAAAGCCTCTGTGTAGTCAATAAAGCAAATGTGTATGTCCTTGTTTACTTCTATAGCACGTTCAATAACTGTTCGCAGCATATACACTGCATTTACTGTACCCTTTCCTTCTACAAACCCGCATTGTTCTTCCCCTATTTCAGGCTGTATTTTCTTCCTCACTCTTTGCATGATAATTCGTAGCAAAATCTTTGTGATGTGGCTCATTATACTGATTGTTCTATGTTGATCACATTCCAAGGTTCCTGATTTCTTTGGGATTGCAATAAATACAGAGTTACATAATTCAGAAGGTATATCACCAGTATCATATAATGTGTTCAGCAGTCTGGTGACTTGATCTAGTCCAAATTCTTCTAATGCTTTAATCATTTCTGCTATGATGTAATCTGCACCGGGGGCCTTGCCAGCTTTCATATGCTTAAGAACATTTCGAACCTCCATCTTTAAAATTGGCGGCCCTTCATTATTAAATCTAATATCTATATCATACTGTTCCTCTCTGTTATCATTATAAAAATTTTTCACATAATCTGTCCATACATGTAGAATCTGATCTCTTTCTAGTATGATTTTGCCATCTTTAGTTTTTAGACTGCCTGTTGATGTACTTGTTCTTTTATTAGTAAGTTCCTGAATTCTTTTGTGCACTAATTTGGTATTTTGACTGTTGTGTTATTTTTCAATGTCTAAGCACTTTTCTATTTAAACAGCTTTTGAAAAAAACATATTGTAGCAAAATAAGTTGCCATAAGAAAATAAACAGCGATAAGAACAACTACAAATTATGATCACCTAAAATAACGTAAACGTCTATTTCAAGATCACTGCTCCATCCCCCACCACGCTGTAAATGGTTCAACTCCCTTGGGAAACCCATCGGAGGGGATGTTTTAAAATTTACCTGGGCATTTTAGATCTACCCTCCACGATGTAAATGTTTCAACTGTCTTGGGAAACCTGAGCTTCAAGGTCTACCCACCAAGCTGTAAATTGTTTAACTCTCTTGGGAAACGCACCAGATGGGTTGTTTTAAAATGTATCTGGTTCCAAATGTTGCTGTATGTAGCCGGGGCGCAGTGTTGGGGTGAGCGCCCAACATTGCTTAAATACCCCAATGGCTCGTGAATACATAACCTATGCAGCAAAAGTCCAACTCCTGGTCTTCACGTGGCGGAATTGTGTTTAACTAACAGGAGAAGGGGCGACGGCGAGTTTCTGGCGCCGAAAAATAACCAGTATGCTCTAGATGTGTATGCACGTACATGCATGTGCAGACACGTGTGTGCGCGCGTACACATCTACACTCGAGTGAGACCACAGTCTGCTCTAGTAAAGGAAAGGTGCTGAAGACGGAGGCAACCAGCCAGGAGGCGCACTACAGAAATCAGGATGCCACGCAATCACGCAAAATGGAATATGTCGACTACTGCTGAATGTTATGGTGCTCGCCCTGCTTTGGACCCCCAGGCAGGTGCAGTGCCGGGCCCTATGTCTCGAAAGGGTCCAACCCCAACTACTGGAGGTCCTTCTCAGATGTCCTGTGGAGCCTGGGGACATGAGAATAGGATTGACTGGCCATACTAAACAAAGACTTAAAATAATGCACTGGAATGCGGAGGGAGTCAGCAACAAAAAAATAGAATTAGAAAACATCTTGGACCAAGAAAAAGTAAGCATATGTTGCTTGCAAGAAACTCACCTCAACGAAAATATAGCCTTCAAAATCAGAGGCTACCAGTGTTACCGATCTGACCGAAAGGACAGGCGAAAAGGTGGGATACTGACCCTTGTAAAAATAACATCATTGCTTCCCAAATCAAAGTCTACATGGAAGGGGCTGAGTATCAGACACTTAAACTTAAGACAGGTAATACAGACCTACATCTGATCAATTACTACTGTCCAAGTGACCGCCCACAGGCACTGGACACACTACCATTAAAAGAAAAAATGATTGTGTGTGGCGATTTCAACAGCCACTCGCAGAGCTGGGGCTATGATCACATGGACCAGAGAGGAGAGAGACTGGAAGACTGGCAGGATGAGAATAGATTCATCTTGATTAACAAGCCGTCCGACCCACATACTTTCTACTCGAGATCATGGCACACTACAACTACACCTGACCTGGCTTTTCATTCACCAGACCTGGAGTGGAACATTACACGAATTGTTGGGAAACAACTTGGTGGCAGTGACCATCGGCCAGTCTTTCTAACCGTAGAAAATGAGCTTGTAAGTGAAAGCAGCACCCTCTCGAGGTGGAACTACAAGAAAGCAGACTGGGCAATGTACAAGCATCGCACCAGCATACTGGTTAGAAACCTGAACACTGAGAAAGACATAAATAAAGTAGTTGAAGAGTTTGGGAAATGCATACTACAGGCAGCGCGAGAAACAGTACCAAGAGGAGCCCGTAAACAATATAAACCCTACTGGAGTAGTGAACTGGAACAGTTGCATAACGATGTGGAAGTGTGTAGAAAGCAAGCAGAGGCCACACCCAGCCAAGAGCACCACAATAAATTCCAGCACGCAAAAGCCAAATTTCAAAGGGCCAAGCTGCAGGCTAGACGGAAAAGCTGGCAGGAGAAAACGGAGTCTCTGAACTTTGAAAAGACACAAGGAAATTGTGGAAGCTAATAAAACAACTTAACGATGAGGGCACAGGGAGAAACTCAAAAATTGCACTACATAAAGATGGAAACATCTTAACAAGAAAGCAAGCAGCTGACCATTTTGCGGACTCATTCGCACAAGATAACAATATCAAAATTAGTCCAGAGAAACAACAAGAGATTCGAGAGAAACGACAACATACAGGACAGAAGGAAATAGTACATGAGGTTCTGGAGGCACCCATCACAATCAGCGAACTGGAGCTAGCCATATCAAAACTGAAAATGAGAAAGTCACCAGGAGCTGATGGTATCTCCAATGAAATGATCAGGAACCTAGGAACAGAGGCCAAAGCAAAGCTGTTGCAGATCTTCAATAACAGCTGGACCTTAGGCAGTGTTCCACAAGCCTGGAGAGAAGCAATCATGATACCCCTCCTAAAATCAGGGAAAGATGGTTCCATTGCCTCTAGCTACAGACCAATTAGCCTCACCAGCTGTCTCTGCAAAACACTGGAGCGCATCATCAATCACAGACTGCAGTGGTACATTGAAAGTAAAAACATCCTTGTGCCACAGCAGGCTGGCTTTAGGCAGTGCTTCTCTACGGAAGATCAGACAACCTACCTCTCTCAAGAAATTGAGGATGCATTCCAAGAGAAGAAGCTGGTGCTTGCGGCATGGATAGATCTGAAGAAAGCCTTTGACAAAGTCTGGAAAGAAGGTCTGATGAAGAAACTGAGAAACTGCAAAGTCAATGGAAGAATGTACAAATGGGTGAAAGCATACTTGCACAACAGAAGAGCCCGAGTACAGATAGACGGACTCAAGAGCAAGAAAGTACTACTGCGTCACGGTGTTCCCCAGGGCGGAGTCTTGTCCCCCACACTTTTTCTAATCTTCATCAATGATCTTGTTGCTAATCTACCGCATGGAATTAAAGCGGCAATGTACGCCGATGACCTGGTTTTATGGAGCACAAATGAACATGCATCAGTGGCCACCAAATTGCTACAAAGAGCTGTAGATACATTTGCTGCATGGGCAAATAGATGGTGTGTCAGCATAAACACTGACAAGTGCAGCACCACTCTATTTACCCTCTCTTCAATACAAAAGGCAGGAATCATCCAGATAAATGGAACACCCCTAAGAGAAGATAAAGAACCAACATACCTTGGAGTAACATTTGATGGCAGGCTGACATGGAGAAAGCACATCAACAAAGCAGTAGCAAAAGCCAGAAGGAAAATAGCCATCCTGAGAAAGCTAAGTGGAACCACATGGGGAGCCAGTGGGAAAATACTTAGCAAAGTTTACCAACAGAGCATACGACCACACCTGGAATATGGGTCAACTGCGTGGTGTTCAGCATCAAAAACCACACTACAAGAGCTGGACAAGGTGCAAAATCAAGCACTTAGAGTCACCACAGGAGGGATGAGATCAACCCCTATAGTGGAAATGGAGAAGATGGGGAGGACACAAGCACTGAGTGAGCGCAGAGATACGAAAACGCTAATACAAGCAGAAAAGTTCCTCAGCTTGCCAGGCCACCCTATGAAGAACAGATTTGAAAACCTAGCTATGGGGCGGTTGAAAAGAAGTAGTTTTATCCACCAGGCCAAACTACTATGCAGAGAAACCACCGATCTGCCCACAGTTGGTATCCCCCTAACAACTATTCCAGAGCGAACTCCATGGAAAGATAAGCATAGACCATCATTACAAATCCAGACAAAAGTGAGAGGAATATTTGACAAGGAAGAACAGAACAGTGTGCAGCGCAGAACAGCCACTCTCAGCTTCCTTGATGAAGAATACCCACAGGACCTCTGGATCCGAGTCTACACAGATGGGTCGGCACAAAATGCTGTTCGAAATGGAGGAGCGGGAGTGTACATAGAATACCCAAATAATACTATGGACACAGCCAGAGTACCGACAGGAAAGTACTGCCATAACTATGATGCTGAAATTGATGCAATCAAGATAGCAACAGAGAAATTACTAAATACCAGCAATGGTACACAACCTGTGGTGCTACTGACAGATGCAAAATCAGTACTCGAGGCGCTCCTGTCTGGGAAATTGCCAGTACTAAGGACACTACTTTCTGAACTTAGCAGTCAGCATAAGGTCACCATACAGTGGATACCATCCCACTGTGGAGTACCCGGAAACGACAAAGCTGATCAATTGGCTAAGGAAGGAGCCAAAGAAGAACAGCCTGATGTGCCCGTTACATACCACCAAAAGAAAAGAATGATCAAATCAGTCAGAAAGCCACCAAAGCTCAAGATGACTACCACGTTATGGACAGACAAGAACAAGTTATTATTCTGCGCCTCAGAACAGGACACAATAGATTACGCAACCACATGTATGCAAAATTCAAGATTGGTGAAACAGCCATGTGCACATGTGGATTGGCCTTGCAGACACCAGAGCACATACTCCAAGACTGCCCAAAATATAACATATCTAGGCAAACCTTCTGGCCTAGAGAGACGACAGTGGAAGATAAACTCTATGAGAAAAAGACAGTTAACTTCATACAAGAGACAACATTGCAGATATAGACATATTTCAAGCGAGCGAAAGAAGAAGAAGAAGAAAATGTATCTGGGTTCCTAGCTCTACCCAGCCTAAAACAATTACCAGGATATATTTTCGGAAGTAAAGGCGGCCGGCATGACACTGACCACATCATTCAATAAATAAAGAAAATAAATAAATAAATAAATAAATAAATAAATAAATAAATAAATAAGTAAACAAAATAAAATAAAGATCAACCATTCAATCAATCAATTCACAGAGTGCCGATTAGACTATAAAATTATGGGTCTTGACCGTATGCCCTGTATCCCTGAAGGATGTAAAAGGGTCTATTACTACGCCGTAAGTGATCTTAATGTGTCCTGGAATGGTCATTGGTTAATAAATTGTTGGGGAGAGGAGATTAATGAAAATAGAAGCTGTCAATGTTCACGAATAATAAGGCTTATAACAATGTTTACCTAGGAGCGCTGCAAAAAGCTAAGAGAGAATGATACGGCGTGAACGTTGCCGGCGCCAGGAAATGTTGTGTCCCAAGCTGACTAAACATTTGTACGTTCTCAAATTAACTGCGCCCATGAAAGGTCGTTACTAGGAGCCTGTAATCTCCTCTTCTTGTTGCTTCTTTTCCTGTCACTGTTCTGAATGAGGTGGTTCACGAGGTCAAATCCGTGCAGTGAAAATCCTGTGTGGATAGAATATTTTTTTTTTTTTTTTCGCATATCCTTTACAGGATATCGCTGTCAACAGCAGCATCTTTCAGCTGTCTGTTGATTTCTTGGCAAGATTACGCTCAGTAGTTTGCCATTGCTTTCTGAGCGGCCGGTTCAGTTATCCCGCAAGTCACAGCGGGGGTCGAACCTCTTCCACCTCTCGTCCGCTACGAGACTGCGTGATAAACGGGATTACGGAGAAAGTGTTGTAACCTCTCGGCCAGAGAGACCGGCGGATATAATATAATTCCCGTAAAATTAGCACTTGAAGTAGGAGAGGTGAACATTATTTCATCTCATCTTGTCATGTTCCTCTTGTACCTTGTGGTGTCGAGGTGAAGTATAAACATCGTGAGAGTGCCCGATTATGGGCTTCATATATCGATATTCCCATGGACTCTGCTATTTCCTCCGTCCAACGTTTATGTGGTCGGCCTCTTCCTCTGATTCCATCTGGTCTGTACATTATTGCTTGTTGTGGCATGCTGTTGACTGGTAACCTACTTGCATGGCCAAACCATTTGACTTGCTGCTTTCTGATAAAATCTAGTGCTGCTTTAACTCCCACTTTAGTCCTGATTTCTTCATTTCTGATCTTATCTCTTCTTGATACGTTGAGTATTCTTCTAAGGAACCTCATTTCTGTTGTTGTGATTTTTCTTTTCTCTTTTTTTTGTCATTGTCCAGGTTTGGCATTGGTAGCATAGAGTTGGAACATTATAACATTTCAAAATTATTTCAAACTTTACAAAGGTTGTCGTTACAAAGCTTAGTAATACAGGATGTTTGTTAAGTCTCACTACAATTTGAATGTAGAACAGCTGTTTTGGAGAGTATGTTTTCCGTTTGCAAGGCAGAAAACATACTCTCCAACAAACAGCTGTTATAAATACAAAGTGTAGTGAGACATTACAAACTCCTTGTATTATTGGTGTATGCTGAGAAGTGTTTGATAAGTGTGCTGGCAGCTTGCCCACTGTTGTAAAGTTAGAATGTGTATTTTAATCATCGTAATTAGGTAGCAAGTCTTTTGTAGTTCTTATCACGATCACCCGACATAATCTCGATCCTTCGTCAGTTCACATTCCCTCATGCATTTTCTCTGACTCATAAACAGCATGACTCCTTAGAAACTGAAGTGCTTTCATTCATCATGTGCCGTGTCGATATGCATGAGCGGTCATGCTTCGCTAACTCACTCGATCACCAGAATCGTGGATCAACTTTGTGTTCTTATCTCGACCATACCACATGGCCAAGCCATCCAGGTATCTTCTTCTCTTCCTCCTCCTTGTTCTCTTCCCCTCGATCTTGCCAGGTGTCACCAAGTTCTCCATTTTATTTCTTCTCATAACGTGACAAAAACAAAACAAAACAAAAATTGTGACTGTCTACGTCTAATTTCTCTAATCAGTGTACGATGTTCATGTGTTTCAAGTTCTATGTAGCACCTCAACAGTCTTTTTTTTCGTCGCAAATGACGTCTTTTTATTGGGTAGTATGTTTTTCATCTGGCAAAAGGCTACCTTCGCCATGGCAATTCTTGTTCTAATCTTTTCAAGGCATCTCCCATCAGATGCTATGACTGTTAAGAGATATATAATTGTACCGATTCATTTTTTAAAGAATATTCCCATTTACATGTATATTACGTTGTGTTATCTCCTTCTTCCCTGTGATGCGATAATATGTGTCTTCTTACAATTTAATTCTAACCTAATTGCTTTAGCTAAATCAAACGGCACAGTAGCGCTATTACTCTATATGGACAACAATCCCCTTCAAATTAATATCCTATTTGTGGTTGACTCGGTCACAGGATTATTAATCTGAGCCAGGGATTGGCCCTAATATAACTTCTCTTCTGAGGTTGAACGCGGTAGTGGCAATATTATAATCGAATCGAAAAGGCACAGTGGTCTAAAAGACTTACGAACGTCGTGGTTTCTGGACAACTAATTAGGAGTTGACCACGTCAGAGGCAGGGAAACTGGTGAAGGATCGACAGTCGTTCGGGTGGAGCGTGATGTTGTGCGAACGACCTGACACAAGTTGATGATGCTTATTATGCTGAAACCCACGTTAACTTTCCCGTGGGTCGTAATGAGAGCGACATTCCGCAAGGGACTCCCCTACCTGATGGTGATGGTGATGGTTATGTTGAGGTCCGTCACATTTACACATGGTCAGAGACCACAGCCTTTGTCTTGAACCCACAAGGCATAGAAATAGTTAGTTGCATATCCTTTATACTTTATAAGATGTCGCAGTCAACCCCAGCATTTTTGGCTGTTTGTGATTTCTTGGCAAGTTTACTTTCAGTAGTTTTCCATTGCTTTCTGAACGACAGGAACCCATACCATTGAATGAAAACCAAAGCAAGACGGTCTGCTCCCAAATCACCCACAGTTGTATTTCGAACGCGGTATGCGGGATTACGAATTGCGTTCGTAAACATTTTCCACAGAATTGACACACACACACACACACACACACACACACACACACACACACACACACACACACACACACACACACACACACACACACACACACACGCACGCACACACACGCACACACACTGAGAAGAAAAGTAAATCAGAAATGCTCGTCCTTGACTTGGTGTAGCATAATTGCTAACCACCATTATTCAGTTGACAAGCCTTCAAGCCAAGAAGAGGAAACAACATAAAACAATTGACTACACAACCGCAAACTAAAACTAGGACTTAAAATGTAACATCGAAACTGGAACTGCATAAGTGACAGATGACGTGGATTCTTGGAAAGATTTCATCAGCCAAGGCTTAAAAAACCATTGGATAGGACAGACATATGACACCGCTTTCGCGCTGATTAGCATATGTTAATATTTCATCAGAATATGGTAAGCCCGCACTTTTTCTGCAACCAGCCTGATGAACAGACGTGAGAAGCTGGTGTGACCAAATTTTCAAACATGGGATTGCGGAGTGTCTAGATCCGAGGTAAGATTGTAACTCCCGAGATTAGACTAAGAACCCGATGTATCTAGTATCAAGTAATGGTATCCAGTGTTTGTAATGTCAATTGAAATGTATTATTATTAATTAAAACCTCTGAAATGTAAAAATGCTCGACTGTAGATTCTGACGACGCAGAGCCGTTCCCGGGCAAACTGACACTTCAATACTCTCTTCGATGAAACTGCAATCTCTGATATTCTTAAGGATAATTATTAACTTTAAGAAGTGCATTATACTACTCCATTCTATTCTGAACAACTGTACGAATTGATGATTCTAAAGCAATCTTGTGCATTTCAGCAGACACTGATAAAAAATGATATCACTACCTACAGCTAAAATGACAGTTCGTGTACTAGAATAAGTGCCTTGTATTAAAACAGACTTATCTATGTCTATTTTCAATTTAGAAAGTTGAGAGAGAAATCAAAGCTTCCATTTCTGCTTCATCTATTGAGGAAATAGGGTTTAATAGAATAAATATTTATATTTATGTCAAATTTAATTAGATAAGGGCACACATGAATTGCATTATATGAGAAAGTTGTGCTTCGCGGAACACCATCACGCGAAGTGAACTTAACTCATTAATCAACATAACTTAAAAAAACAACATTCAACACCACAACAACAACAGATAATGGGAGAGAGTTATTAGACACAGAAGAAGAAGAAGAAGAAGAAGAAGAAGAAGAAGAAGAAGAAGAAGAAGAAGAAGAAGAAGAAGAAGAAGAAGAAGAAGAAGAAGAAGAAGAAGAAGAAGAAGAAGAAGAAGAAGAAGAAGAAGAAGAAGAAGAAGAAGAAGTTAATTGGGAAAACACAGAGAATTATTTATACACACTATAAACACCATTGAGTGGAAGAAATGTTATAAATGTATGTCATTTATTTACATGCATCTTGACACATTCTCACTCTTGTCACTGTCTTACTGTACACGTTCACTGACCCCAGGTCAAATGAGAACTTACATACAGCAGGAACCAGTTGATACAAGGCGTACACAGTGTGATAAACTCTGACCACCCCAAATTAACCCAACACTAGCTTAGAGAAAAAAGGAGGGGAGGGGAACTAGTTCCTACTTCAGGAATTTAGATTTCTTCCGACCTACTTCTAGAATATTGTATTGGGAAGATTGTATATATTTATGTGAATTTTAAACAGTGATCTTGGTGGCTACCAACAACCACCCAACACATCAGCAACTAACCACCTAAATCAGACCTGAAAGAGGGAAGCCGAGAGAAAGAGATGAACCACAAGTGAGATGGAAGATGACTTGGCCATGAGCAAAGTATGAGGAGGCCTTCAGAGGAGCTATACGGGCAGACCTGAAGTGGATCCATCAGTCAATGGACCCTGGCTTACTCAATATTCCAGTCACCAGATTACCTTTCTAATCGGTACAAACCACACCCAATTTCAGGAAACTGATATTTAATTGTTGATTCATCATCTTCACACTTAACATGTACCACATCAAAATGTTTACTATGTTTTCACACTTGTTGACCTCTCATGTATTGATACTTATTTATTGATGGTCTGTGACAATGGTCCAATATGCAACTTTTCTAATATATCTTGTGTTAATCACAATAGAGATGTGTGTACTGGCCAGAAGGCTCAGGCCCAGTCAATAAATGATTAACATGAATTAACCTTCTGTTAATTTATCAGTTAAAACCTATCTGTGAGTCACCAGCTTCTTTGTACATCATGTTGTCAGAATCTAATGTGATTGATTATGTGTTTGATTGTTTAAAAATAAATCCACTCATAATGACTTACTAAAATGGGGGAGAGAAGACTCTAGATCTATCAACTGCTTAATATCCATGCTTTCTTCATCTAAATCAGGCTGAGAAAATTCTCCAGATTTGATAAACAAAAAGGGGGCTCCAGAGCTAAAGAATCCTCGGAGAAGGGGCAGAATCCCAGTTAGTAATCATTATTCTCACCATGGCCATAATCTATATCTCCTAGACATAATTTAATAAGTCGAGGCCTGCAGATAACTCAAGGTTCATATTCTGGGGTTATTGAAGATAGAAGAGGATGGGGCTCTACTTCTTTTGTTAGAAATGGGGCATGCACTACAGTGATCTCCCACTCCCTTCAAAATATATGACATATTGGGATGGCTACTTCCTGGATGGTTCCCATAAATAAATTAAACAATTAAATAATACATTGTGTAATTAAAAAGTTACACAAAACAATCACAATATCTTTAGATTTTGAACATTGTCATTTTCTAAAATGTTTAACAGATACCATGTGGGGCAATGATTGACAGCCACATGATATGAATGACATTTATAGATAAATAAGAGTAGGTGACTGATCATTCCTCCTGAATAAGGGGGCCTCTTTCAGATAGGTGTATACTTCAGAAAAAGGTGCTCCAGGAGAAATATAAAGTGTGTATCTACCATCTCAACACTACTTCTCTTCCAGAGAAGGTGTTCTTTTCCTGTGGAGTCTGAACTTAACAGCATTTCATCAACCACCGGAAAATCGTATCCGTTGGGAAAACTCTGTCTAATTTCAGATTCTTTTCTTTACTAGGAATTAATTCTGGGTACTTCAGTGCCTGCTGCCTTTGGCTTTTCCAGCATTGACAGACAGACATAACATAGGGTGTTTTTAATATTGTGCATGCTCTGTTGTATATTTGCAGATCAGGGACTGACAAGCTTACGCGGATCAGACTAACTGCAATTATATTTTTTTAGGCAGAGCAAACAAAGCAATAAATTCTAGGCATGGCGGAAACTGCAAAGTTTAGAGCCCAAATAACAGAAACAGGTAGGGAATGCGGGTTAGATGGCCCTGAGCTGGCTAACTATGTTTCAGATGCATTCGACAAAAGAGAAAGACTGCAAGCGGAATTGGCTCTCAAAGAAAAACAGCTTCAGGCTGAATTGGCTGAGAGGGAAAAACAGCTTCAGGCTGAATTGGCTGAGAGGGAAAAACGACTTCAAGCAGAATTGGAGGAGAAAGAGAAACGATTTCAAGCAGAATTGGAGGAGAAAGAGAAACGACTACAGGCTGAAATGGAAGATAAGGAGAGAGAGCGTCAACACCAACTGGAGTTGAGGAGAATGGAGACTGAAGTGGAGATCCGGAGAATAGAGAAAGGGAGTGGTCCTACACCCTCAACCTCATCAGGATCGCCAGTGACAGAACCACCTCCTCACGTCTCTCACCTTAATTCAGGAGCTATGTCATTTCCTCTGGAACCCTTTAATGAACAGACTGACCACATCGAAGGATTTTTATCACGCTTCGAGGCAATGGCTGTCAGCTGTGGGCTTGAAGAAAGTAGATGGGCGACGAAGTTAGCGCAGGCCTTAATATCCACCGCGTATGAAGTGTTCTCAAGACTTACTCGTGAGGAACAACAAGAATACGAAACACTGAAAAAGGCACTCTTGAGCCGATTCGAAGTGGACGGGGATTCTTACAAGGCTCGATTCAAAGCCGCAAGGAAGGAACCGGGTGAGAGTTACGCGCAACTAGTTGAAAGACTGAAGTCATACATACAAAGATGGGCTTGCTTGGGAGGATTTGAGGAAAGTTTTGAAGGACTCCGTGAAATGATCATCATTGATCAGATCAAGGGGAAAATGCAGAACGAAATGAAGGCATTCTTAACCCAAAACGGGGCTGACCGCCTAGAAACTATAATCATCCTGGCAGAGAGATTTGAAAAATCTCAGAAGGAGATGGGAGGTAAGGGACGTTCGAACAACACCCCCTACCAAAACAAAACTCCACAGCCAAAAGAAGGTGAAAACACTGTAGCCACCGGGAAAAAGGGGAAATCCCAGAAAAACACTCAAAACTCAGTCCAAACAGCGCCGAAGGAGGACAAACCATTCTGTACCCATTGCAAAATTAGAGGTCACACATTTCAGATTTGCAGGAAAAAGCCACCTCCACACACAGCGGCCTGTTTGGCCAACCGAAAAGAGAAAAAAGTGAACACTGGTGAAAAGTCCAAACAGACACCTCATCAAGACACATCATCTCGTATTCCGGTTGTGGAATCCATCTTGCTAAATGGATTCAAAACGACTTGTTTATATGATACTGGGTTATCGTATGACTGTGTTGTTTCATCATCCTTAGTTCAACCCGAACAGGTGACAGAGGAAATAGTGGAATTACAGGGACCACTGAAGAGTTCAACGAATATGTCTCTTCCAGTGGCAAAAGTGAACATAGCCTCGCGGTATGTCACTGGGATAATCAAGGCAGCAGTCTTGGACGATCCGATATATCCTGTAATCCTTGGCTGTAGATTTATCGTTCTAGGAGAACCTGTTCAACCTGTGGCGATGGCGACCATGACCACTCGATCCCAGGCGACAAAAACTCCAGAAAAAACTACGCCAATCCCTCGAACGGAGGAACTGAAGAGGGCACAGGAAGCCGACAGCAACTTGGAACCCTGCTTCAGAAAACTGCCAAAATCACATTTACCTCTATGTAAAGGTGATCTGTTCATGAAGTCAGCACTTCTTTACAGAAAAACAGGACGAGCTGGACAAGAATTTAATCAACTTGTTGTACCAACTCCATACAGGACTCAGATCTTAGAGATGGGTCATAGTCTACCATTCAGTGGGCATATGGGTATCAACGCTACTACACAGCGGATCACTACTCACTACTTTTGGCCAGGGATGAATTCAGACATACAACGGTTTGTAAAATCATGCCCACAGTGTCAGAAAGTATCACCAAAACACCGGACACCACCGGCAATGGTGGGTGAATCGCCAATCACTGGAATTCCATTTGAGAAAGTGGCTGTAGACATAATCGGACCTCTCTCAGCAACGAAGAGGCGAAACCGATTCATATTAACGCTTGTGGACACAACAACCATGTGGGCCGAAGCAGTTCCTATGCCCAGCTGTGACTCCAAACACGTCGCTGATGCATTATTAGGAATATTCACACGTCTAGGATTCCCACAAAGGATCTTGACGGACAACGGTTCACAGTTTCGTGGTAAGCTCATGGAAGAGACCTTCAGACTTTTTCATGCACGCCATATCTTCAGTTCACCATATCACCCTCAGTCAAATGGACTTGTGGAAAGGTGGAACGGTACATTGATTAGTATCCTGCGCAAAATTGCCCAGGAGAAGACAGAGGATTGGGACTTGTATTTACCCGCAGCTTTATTCGCTTACAGGGAAGTACCCCATCACTCAACATGTTTTGCTCCAGCCACATTGTTGTTTGGACGACCGATCAAGGGACCACTGGAGGCGTTACTTCGAACATGGACTGATAATACTACAGATGATACAGTCGTGACTGCATCTACATATGTTGCCGAGTTGAAAAATCGTTTACAACACAGTTGGAAACAAGCGAATGTTAATCTACGTCAAGCCAGACGAAGAATTGCTCGTAACTTCAACTGCAAGGCAAAGGATAGAGAGTTAGAGGTAGGAGAAAATGTGATGTTGCTGCTTCCAACCAGTCAGAATAAGCTGCAAATAGGATGGAGAGGACCTTATGCAGTGACGGAGAAGATCTCACGTACCAACTACAGAATTTCAGTCAAAGGCAAGATGAAAGTATTTCACATAAACCTCTTGAAGAAGTTTCATGAAAGACCCTCAACCAACGAACCAGCACATTTGATGGCCATGAGTGTGGCTACTGAAGTCGAAGAAGGATCAACAATGGGAGTCAAGTGCCAACTGCAAGCCAAAGAGACCTTTAAGGATGTGGAAATCAATCCCAACTTAACAAAGGATCAACAAAAGCAGATTAGGGAACTTATGGCAAAATATACAGAAGTACTTACTGATAAGCCAGGAAGAACTGATTTGGAGGAATTTGACATGAAGTTAAATGACACCGTGCCTGTGCGAGTCAAGACTTACCCAGTTCCTTATGCAAAGCAAAAGACTTTAGAGGAAGAAATACAACAGCTGCTCACCGCAGGGATAATCTCACCATCTGAATCACCTTACAGTGCTAGCGTCGTCTTATTGAGAAAGCCAAGCGGACAACATAGATTGTGCATCGATTATCGACAGCTCAATGCTATTACTGAATTCCAAGCAGAACCTCTGCCTGATCAGAATAAACTCTTCACGTCACTCAACCGAGCTAAGTACTTTACTAGGATTGATCTCAGTAAGGGATATTATCAGATTCCTGTAAAACCGGAAGTTAGACCATGGTTAGCTTCCAGCACGCTTGGAGGACACTATGAGTTCAACGTTCTTCCATTCGGATTAAGTAATGCTCCCAGCGTTTTTACACGTATGATGAGAAAATTACTTGACCCACTACAGCATCCAGACATCAGTCACTTCATGGATGACATCCTGATCGCAACTGAAACATTTGAAGAGCATGTAGAAACACTGCATCTTTTGTTCAGGTGCCTCAGAGAAACTGGATTGACGGCTAGACCAAAGAAGTGTCAGATAGGATTCCAAGAATTGGACTTTCTAGGTCATAAGATATCTCATGGACTGATAACTCCACAAGAGGGAAATGTGGACAAACTCCAGAGAGCACCTCGTCCAAAAACAAAGAAGGATGTAAGATCATTTGTATCCTTATGTGGATTCTATCAAAAATACATCAAGGACTTCAATACTCTGTCAGCACCTTTAACGGATCTTACCAAAAAGGGGAAACCAGAGAAAGTCACTTGGTCAGCTGACAGTGAGAGAGCTTTCACAGCACTAAAGCAGGCATTAACTGCTCATCCAGTCTTACATTTATCAGACCTCGACCAACCATTCGTGCTGCGCACCGATGCCAGTAACATAGGAATTGGGGCAATGTTGTTGCAGAGAAAGGGAGATGTACCATCAGAGCTATTCCCTGTAGCCTATGCTAGCAGGAAATTGAATGCAGCAGAGAGAAATTACAGTACTATCGAGAGAGAATTTCTTGCGCTCGTATGGAGTGTACAGAAATTTCAAGCATATCTATATGGCAAACACTTCACAGTGCAATGTGACCATCAACCACTCATGTTTCGCGCAGCATCTAAGACTCTGAATGCCCGACTTATGAGGTGGTCGCTGCTTCTTCAACCTTACTCGTTCCAGGTTGAGTATGTTCCTGGGAAAATGAATGTGGGAGCGGACTTCCTGAGTCGACACCCAGTGCCTGATGAACCAGGTCAATCAGATGCAGAAGAGAATGCAGGGGAGGAAAAATGGGAACAGCTTGATAACTGAAAATGTTGGAAACATAGTTCCATACCGTAGAACAATCTGGGGTGGGGCCATGTAGCATAATTGCTAACCACAATTATTCAGTTGACAAGCCGCCTTCAAGCCAAGAAGAGCAAACAGCATAAAACAATTGACTACACAACCGCAAACTGAAACTAGGACTTAAAATTTAACATCGAAACTGGAACTGCATAAGTGACAGATGACGTGGATTCTTGGAAAGATTTCATCAGCCAAGGCTTAAAAAACCATTGGATAGGACAGACATGTGACACCGCTTTCGCGCTGATTAGCATATGTTAATATTTCATCAGAATATGGTAAGCCCGCACTTTTTCTGCAACCAGCCTGATGAACAGACGTGAGAAGCTGGTGTGACCAAATTTTCAAACATGGGATTGCGGAGTGTCTAGATCCGAGGTAAGCTTGTAACTCCCGAGATTAGACTAAGAACCCGATGTATCTAGTATCAATAATGGTATCCAGTGTTTGTAATGTCAATTGAAATGTATTATTATTAATTAAAACCTCTGAAATGTAAAAATGCTCGACTGTAGATTCTGACGACGCAGAGCCGTTCCCGGGCAAACTGACACTCCAATACTCTCTTCGATGAAACTGCAATCTCTGATATTCTTAAGGATAATTATTAACTTTAAGAAGTGCATTATACTACTCCATTCTATTCTGAACAACTGTACGAAGTGATGATTCTAAAGCAATCTTGTGCATTTCAGCAGACACTGATAAAAAATGCTATCACTACCTACAGCTAAAATGACAGTTCGTGTACTAGAATAAGTGCCTTGTTTTAAAACAGACTTATCTATGTCTATTTTCAATTTAGAAAGTTGAGAGAGAAATCAAATCTTCCATTTCTGCTTCATCTATTGAGGAAATAGGGTTTAATGGAATAAATATTTATATTTATGTCAAATTTAATTAGATAAGGGCACACATGAATTGCATTACATGAGAAAGTTGTGCTTCGCGGAACACCATCATGCGAAGTGAACTTAACTCATTAATCAACATAACTTAAAAAAACAACACTCAACACCACAACAACAACAGATAATGGGAGAGAGTTATTAGACACAGAAGAAGAAGAAGAAGTTAATTGGGAAAACACAGAGAATTATTTATACACACTATAAACACCATTGAGTGGAAGAAATGTTATAAATGTATGTCATTTATTTACATGCATCTTGACACATTCTCACTCTTGTCACTGTCTTACTGTACACGTTCACTGACCCCAGGTCAAATGAGAACTTACATACAGCAGGAACCAGTTGATACAAGGCGTACACAGTGTGATAAACTCTGACCACCCCAAATTAACCCAACACTAGCTTAGAGAAAAAAGGAGAGGAGGGGAACTAGTTCCTACTTCAGGAATTTAGATTTCTTCCGACCTACTTCTAGAATATTGTATTGGGAAGATTGTATATATTTATGTGAATTTTAAACAGTGATCTTGGTGGCTACCAACAACCACCCAACACATCAGCAACTAACCGCCTAAATCAGACCTGAAAGAGGGAAGCCGAGAGAAAGAGATGAACCACAAGTGAGATGGAAGATGACTTGGCCATGAGCAAAGTATGAGGAGGCCTTCAGAGGAGCTATACGGGCAGACCTGAAGTGGATCCATCAGTCAATGGACCCTGGCTTACTCAATATTCCAGCCACCAGGTTACCTTTCTAATCGGTACACACCACACCCAATTTCAGGAAACTGATATTTAATTGTTGATTCATCATCTTCACACTTAACATGTACCACATCAAAATGTTTACTATGTTTTCACACTTGTTGACCTCTCATGTATTGATGCTTGTTTATTGATGGTCTGTGACAATGGTCCAATATGCAACTTTTCTAATATATTTTGTGTAAATCACAATAGAAATGTATGTACTGACCAGAAGGCTCAGGCCCAGTCAATAAATGATTAACATGAATTGACCTTCTGTTAATTTATTAATTCAAACCTATCTGTGATTCACCAACTTCTTTGTACATCATGTTGTCAGAATCTAATGTGATTGATTATGTGTTTGATTGTTTAAAAATAAATCCACTCATAATGACTTACTAAAATGGGGGAGAGAATACTCTACATCTATCAACTGCTCAATATCCATGCTTTCTTCATCTAAATCAGGCTGAGAAAATTCTCCAGACTTTCCTCAGATTTGATAAACAAAAAGGGGGCTCCAGAACTAAAGAATCCTTGGAGGAGGGGCAGAATCCCAGTTAGTAATCATTATTCTCACAAGGGCCATAATCTATATCTCCTAGACATAATTTAATAAGTCGAGGCCTGCAGATAACTCAAGGTTCATATTCTGGGGTTATTGAAGATAGAAGAGGATGGGGCTCTACTTCTTTTGTTAGAAATGGGGCATGCACTACAGTGATCTCCCACTCCCTTCAAAATATATGACACTTGGGGACGTAAATTAAAAGTACCTCAGAAGTCACAGTGGTTTCGCTTGATGGCGAGGGACACTAATAATAGGAAAACTGATCCATATGTAAAAAAATCTGTCCAGTACACTCCCCAGTAGTGGCAACTAAAAGTAGTGGCGCATGTACGGACTACGGTCGAATTCAAAGCGAGCGAACGAAAAAAAGAAAAAAAAAAGAAATGAATCATATGAGAGGGGGTATGGACTGAGTTGCATGGGATAGCTAACTATATGAGAGCGTGAAGTGAATTAGTTGAGACCAATGCCCTAATGGGTCATAAAAGGTGAAAAGGTGAAAGAAGAAGAAATAAATCGAACCGCAGAATTCAAACAGGACTATAGGATAAAGCAGACCAGAATGTCACTTATCATTACGTTAATGAATATTTTCGACACCAACAGCTCATAATTAGACTGATCGCGTAGCTTTATCGATCTATCGGTATTGTATCCCCAGGAAAAGTACAGAGGAGCAACAATCGAGAAAAGGCACATTAGAAAACCGAGAGCCAGGCGAGTGCAAAAATCGATATTCTGACATCGATATTTTGTTTTGTGGGTATTGTTATGTTGTTTGTAAACCTATGGTATACTTGTGACACTAGAGCTCTAGAACTGACACAAAATCTAACCTATATACATATAAATATGTACATATGGGTTAGATTGTGTGTCAATTCTAGAGATAATTCATTCAGTTAGCATGTTCTTCGCAGAACCTCGCTCCCATAACAACCTTCCGGAAAATATGTCGCTCATAAGCAAGATGTCCCACGTTGATACACCCATCTGGAGATCATTCGCCACATCCTTCACCCATCTTCTCTATGGCCGTCTTCTTCCTCTCTTCCCAGGCAAATACCACTCCTATAACCACTTTTGATTTTCTAGGTAGTTTTACATTCAGTAATTTGCCATTGCTTTCTGAACAAGAAGTTAATATTTAAGTCTAACTGACTGGTGTGTAGAATGAACCCACTAACTCACCATCAGTGCACAGGAAGTTTAAGCTCGTTCCTTATTGCGTGTGAATATGTTGCATGTGTGTGGAAGGTAGGGGGAAAGCTATCATATTATTTTTCCATGAATGATTGTATTGGCAGTTAAATATCTAGAATCAAGATATATGTATCGTGGCATGGGTAAACAATAATACAGACCAGTGAGAGTCAATGAAAAGAAAAAAAAATGTTTTGCGTATCCTTTACAGGACATCGCTGTCAACATGAGCATCTTTCAGCTGATTGTTGATTTCTTGGCAAGATTACGCTCAGTGGTTTTTTTTTCTTTATGAGCGGCCGGCTCATTTATCCCGCAAGTCACCAGCGAGGGTAGAACCGCTTCCAATTCTCGCGCTCTGCGAGACCCTGCGTGGATAAACGGGATTACGGAGAATGTCGTGTAACCCCTCTGCCAGAGAGACGGGCCAATGAAAAGAACACCAACGAATTAAATGGGTTAGGACATTTAGCTAGAATTTAACCAGATCAACCAGTGGCTAGAACGTTCTACACGAGAACATCGGGATACAATGCGAGAGGACGACCCAGGAGGATTTGGCTAGATGGGATGCAAGAGACATTGAAGAAATCATATATGACATTAGCACAAGCAGCAAGATTAGCCAAAAACAGAAAATTACATATACCTCCACTCTGCAACATTTCAAGGCAAACGCAGTAGAAGACAAGAAGAAGAAGAGTGAAAACAGTAGCAGTGTTAGATTATATTAAAGCAGTAGCAATTGCAGAAATAACAGCTACAAAAGTAGCAACAACAAACAAGAGGGTTTGGTCATAAAACGATATTACCATGAGATAGCCGCCCGCAAACTGCCCAAGCACTTGAACACAGCAGACACAGAACAAGAGATAACTCAGGAAAAATAAAAACAAATACGATTGATTGATGGATATTTTAAAGTTGTGAATACCACCATACATGAAGCAGGCATCTGAGCTCTCTCCTGATGTCTTACATACATTGATAACAGACTTAAGCAACAACAGAGATGACGACGACGAAGGAGAAGAAGACGAAGAAGTAGAGATAGTGGTAGCAGAGGTAGTAGAAGAGGTAGCTGAAGAATAAGTAGTAGTAGCGCTGGTCGTAGTAGTAAGATAGTCGTAAAGTAGTACAAAGGGTTATAGTAGTAGTAATAGTAGCAGTAGTAGCAACATTAGTAGTAATTGTAGTAGTAGCAGTAGTAGTAGTAGTAGTAGTAGCAGTAGTAGTAGTAGTAGTAGCAGTAGTAGTAGTAGTAGTAGTAGTAGTAGTAGTAATAGTAGCAATAGCAGTAGTAGTAATAGTAGCAATAGCAGTAGTAATAGTAGTAGTAGCAGTAGTAGCAGTAGTAGTAGTAGTAGTAGTAGTAGTAGTAGTAGTAGTAGTAGTAGTAGCAGCAGTAGCAATAGCAGTAGTAGTAATAGTAGCAATAGCAGTAGTAATAGTAGTAGTAGCAGTAGTAGTAGTAGTAGTAGTAGTAATAGTATCAATAGCAGTAGTAGTAGTAGTAGCAATAGCAGTAGTAATAGTAGTAGTAGTAGTAGTAGTAGTAGTAGTAGTAGTAGTAGCAGCAGTAGCAATAGCAGTAGTAGTAATAGTAGCAATAGCAGTAGTAATAGTAGTAGTAGCAGTAGTAGTAGTAGTAGTAGTAGTAGTAATAGTATCAATAGCAGTAGTAGTAGTAGTAGCAATAGCAGTAGTAATAGTAGTAGTAGTAGTAGTAGTAGTAGTAGTAGTAGTAGCAGCAGTAGCAATAGCAGTAGTAGTAATAGTAGCAATAGCAGTAGTAATAGTAGTAGTAGCAGTAGTAGTAGTAGTAGTAGTAGTAGTAATAGTATCAATAGCAGTAGTAGTAGTAGTAGCAATAGCAGTAGTAATAGTAGTAGTAGTAGTAGTAGTAGTAGTAGTAGTAGTAGTAGTAGTAGTAGTAGTAGTAGTAGTAGTAGTAGTAGCAGCAGCAGCACCAGCAGCACCAGCAATAGTAGTATGAGTAGTAGTAGCAGTAGCAGCAGCAACATTTGTAGTAGTAGTTGTCGTAATAATAGTAGTAGCAGTATTAGTGGTAGTAGTAGCAGTAGCAGCAACAACATTTGTAGTAGTAGTTGTCGTAATAATAGTAGTAGCAGTATTAGTGGTAGTAGTAGCAGTAGCAGCAACAACATTTGTAGTAGTAGTTGTCGTAATAATAGTAGTAGCAGTATTAGTGGTAGTAGTAGCAGTAGCAGCAACAACATTTGTAGTAGTAGTTGTCGTAATAATAGTAGTAGCAGTATTAGTAGTAGTAGTAGCATTAGCAATAATAATAAGAAGTACATTGCAGAAGAAGAAGAAGAAGAAGAAGAAGAAGAAGAAGAAGAAGAAGAAGAAGAAGAAGAGGAAGAAGAAGAAGAAGAAGAAGAAGAAGAAGAAGAAGAAGAAGAAGAAGAAGAAGAAGAAGAAGAAGAAGAAGAAGAAGAAGAAGAGGAAGAAGAAGAAGAAGAAGAAGAAGAAGAAGAAGAAGAAGAAGAAGAAGAAGAAGAAGAAGAAGAAGAAGAAGAAGAGGAAGAAGAAGAAGAAGAAGAAGAAGAAGAAGAAGAAGAAGAAAATATCATGTAATGAGCCTCACAAACACACATAATACAATC
>JACEFZ010020731.1:40000-55000 GCA_014155875.1 Cepaea nemoralis | reverse complement strand
CAACATCTGATTCTCTCAGTAATTGAGTATGGATTGTGACTGCTCATAATTTCAAAGTGTCGCAATAAGTGACCAGAAGCTCTGACCGACATTAAAAACTTCAGACAGACACATAATAAGACTGCTACTGGTACCATGAGTATTAGGACTCTTCGCTGGCTGTTGCAGGTGAGGACGGAGCATCTATGGGAATGTCCCGAGTGCTGTAATGTCGGTTCTAGACTCAGGCTAAACTAAACTCAACATCCAGTAGATGTTGGGGGTGAATGTAACGTCCTGCAAAGGACATGCAATTTGTTTACATTAACTTCTGTGAGAATACAGTGGTTAGAATCTGCCAGTAGAAACTGAACGTATAAGTTAATTATTTGAAGTAATTAGTGCCACGGACTAATTTGTGTAATCTTTCCGCTTGCTCTGCTCTGTGTAGGAACATCCAAAGTTATCCACAAATAAAAGATTGCTTTCAATCTGGACAACAACGACTAGAAAATATGATACAAGAAACTTATTTTACCACAAAATATGCCTCATTAACCCAAGTTGGTCGTGTAAGATGATAAACATGACCGTTCACGCTTATCGGCACGGCACATGATGAATAAATGAACCCAGGTTTGCAAATAACGCTTCACTGTATCTAAATGTCGCCCTCCCTCTGTTTCTCTCTTTCACTTTCCTCTCTAGTTACTAAATAATTTTACGAATGATTTTATCGCGAAGCTGTTAACATTGTTACTTCAGCCATCTTTAGCAGCTTGGGTGCAGGGGCGGGGTATCCATTGAACACTCTACTGGAGGGGCTTAATTTTATTAATAGCATATTTTGAAGAAAAGAACCAGTACGCCTTATTTCAATTTCTTTCTGTTTCTATTTCTCCTTCGCTATCATTTGATTGCCTCTTCTCTCTATTGCTCATTTTTTTCTTTCCGCAACCAATCTCTTCTCTCCTCAACCAATCTCTTCTCTCCTCAACCAATCTCTTCTCTCTTTATCTAATCTCTTCTATCCTCACCCAATCTATTCTATCATCAACCACTCTCTTCTGTCATCAACCACTCTCTTGTAATATCTATCAATCTCTTCTCTCATCAACCAATCTCTTCCCTCCTCAACCGGTCTCGTCTCTCCTCAACCAATCTCTTCTCTCCTCATCTAATCTCTTCTATCCTCACCCAATCTATTCTATCATCAACACTCTCTTCTGTCATCAACCATTCTCTTGTATTATCTATCAATCTCTTCTCTCATCAACCAATCTCTTCCCTCCTCAACCGGTCTCGTCTCTCCTCAACCAATCTCTTCTCTCCTCATCTAATCTCTTCTATCCTCACCCAATATATTCTATCATCAACCAATCTCTTCTGTCATCAACCACTCTCTTGTATTATCTATCAATCTCTTCTCTCATCAACCAATCTCTTGTCTCCTCAACCAATCTCTTCTCTCCTCAACCAATCTCTTGTCTCCGCAACCAATCTCTTCTCTCCTCAACCAATCTCTTGTCTCCTCAACCAATCTCTTCTCTCCTCAACCAATCTCTTCTCTCCTCAACCAATCCCTTCTCTCCTCAACCAATCTCTTCTCTCCTCAACCAATCTCTTCTATCAGCAACAACACTCTTCTCTCCTCACGTCTACTTGTTTCTTCTTTTCCTCTCGTGTTTCCCCCCTCTATCCTCTCTGTAAGTCTATGTTAGACTTTCTAAGGAACCAAAGAGAAGCAGCGATTTATTATCCGTTTTTTAATCAGCGAAGGGGTGAAACCTACAGAAATTCATCAGCGAAAGAAAGTGCAGTTTGGTAATACATGCCTGTCAGTCCAGCAAGTGTATGAGTGGAGTAGGAAGCTTCAAAACTCCGTGACTCCTGTGACAGACTGTTTACGACAGGGTCAAGCACACCGAGTAGTGACCCCAGAGTCGATTGCAGCCGTAGGAAGTTTCAAAACGGCGAAACTGTCGCCATTCCTCGTTACCGAAACCAAAGAAGTTCTCCTCGCAGCCATCTGTAGGGGAGGTTATGCTGACTCTTTTTGGGGATAAATGGACGTTATTTTAGAGCACTACATGTCAAGAGAGAAAACTGTCAGTTCTCACTAATCATCTTCGACCAGCAAACAAATCCAAACGACGTATACTTCTGAGTAAAGGTGTCCTTTTGCAACACGACAATGCTCAACCCCTTACTGCTCGTGCCTCCTCGTATATTCAATCAATGATCAACACCTTGCCCTCGGGACAACCCCCCCCCCCTTCCACTCCTGCTCCGTCCCCTTCTTCGGTAGCCAAGAAGACTTCCCTTGCAGACGGTGGCAGACTGGCTGAACGTCCGGATTCCAATTCCATACAGCCTAAAATGGGTACCAGGAAGTGTTCTTGAAGTAAAGGCGGCAGACGTGACATTGATACATCATTTATCAAGTTATGATTCGTATGTAAACTTATGAGCCTAGCACCATATACCCATTTCGCCTGGAGGAGTAGAAGAGGGCCGATTACGTTTTACTGTTACTTCTGTACCAGCGGCAGTCCACTCGCGGATGAGATCAATACCACAACTGTCTACACACAAACACGCCAGCGACAGAAGATATTGAAAGGCACCATCGACCATTCCATCGGCACTGGCACGAGCGAGGCAAAGCCTGGCCGGCCCTTCTGGAACCAAGAACGCTGGAGGTTTCCCGAGCCAGTAGCCGAGTGTATGGGGTGAGCAAGGTGTTTGATACAACAGGACTGGGGACCTGTTGTTGTCGCCGTGTGCTAAGCTGGTGCCGATGTGGCTTGTTGTGCTCTACCCGAATCTGATTTAGGATTCATAGCCACACCGATAAACTCTAACTGTGATACTGACATTTCCAGTGAAACATCTGTGTCTGGAGTATTAAACTAGCGAATGTGGTAAATATATTCGTGTTGTTTCAGCGTTGTCTTCTTTCACATTAATGTGTTTCTTTCTTGTTTTTATGTGTCCGTGAATTTATAGCCAGTTAAATATTTAACGTTTTGCAAGAAAGCATATTATATTTTAAAATATTTCTGCGGAATATTTTTCCAAACTGTTAGTGATAAAATATGCGTCCGGCAGCACAACAAATATTACCAGTGTTGCATATTTATATTGCATGATCGTTATTTCTCATTTCTCTCACATTACGAAACTGTTCTGTTAATTCTGCTGGCAGTGTTAGCTATACGGAGGTTTAGACCGAAAATAATTTGATACAACCAAATGCGTCAGGCAATGACCGCGAGTAGACGTGCTATAGAGTGTTGTCATGGCTCGTACAGCCGCGCCGTGTCGTCCAAGGCTTACAGGAAACCATGCAGACGTTGGTAAAACATTAAAGGGTCAAACGCCTAAGCACAGCTGTTCACAGCCAGACGACTCTGCTGTTTGGAGATTCTTCTTGTAGAGTTCGTTCTGTCTTGTTTACACCGACAGACGAGTTCTCGCGATATAGTCACACATATGTTTTTTTTAGATATCCTCATTTGTTCCATGCTTTTATTAAAAAAAAAAACAACAACCCGTACTCGACGGATTAGGCAGAAGGCAAATGAGCAAAATGTCGACATCGATACAAGTGGGAAGATAACATCAAGAGATAGACGAACAGCAATCTAACAGAATGTCAAATCAAAACGAGAGACAGTGATGGAGATCCAGTGCAGCCAACATACATTGTGCAGACGGCACATGAATGATTGATTTTATTCCATAGAATTTTGAATGCTGTGCTTTCTTACTGGGCCGGTATTCCATTCTCAGCTGGCTGTACTTATCCTAGAGAACATGCTCTGCAGTTTGATCACACTTGGAGATGAGATGCTTGAATCATACCCTTTTTAAAAAAAATTGTTGCGTATCCCTTACAGGATGTTGCAGTCAACACCAGCATTTTCAGCTGCTGTTGATGTACTAGGCAAGTGTTACGTTCAGTAGTTTACCATTGCTTTCTGAACGACCGGCCCCTATACCTTTTTGGGAAAAACCAGCACCGCCGTGTTTCGAACCCGGGTATACGGGCTCACAAACCGCGCTCGCAAGCTCTTAGCCACAGAGACCGGTTAGCAACTTTTTATTCCCAATAAATTGAGAAATATATTCAAGATATATGTCTTCTTCTTATAGGTTGTGCTGTGTGGCGTTGATGATCTTGTTTCTCTACAGCCTTCAGTCTTGCGTATAGACCAATCATTCTTATAGTCTGTACTGTGTATCGTTGGTAATCATGTCTGTCCACAGCCTTCTGCATGTCGTACTGCCAATATTCTTATAGTCTGTGTCGTGTGGCGTTGGTAATCATGTCTGTCCACAGCCTTCTGCATGTCGTACTGCCAATATTCTTATAGTCTGTGTCGTGTGGCGTTGGTAATCATGTCTGTCCACAGCCTTCTGCATTTCGTACTGCCAATATTCTTATAGTCTGTGTCGTGTGGCGTTGGTAATCATGTCTGTCCACAGCCTTCTGCATTTCGTACTGCCAATATTCTTATAGTCTGTGTCGTGTGGCGTTGGTAATCATGTCTGTCCACAGCCTTCTGCATTTCGTACTGCCAATATTCTTATAGTCTGTGTCGTGTGGCGTTGGTAATCATGTCTGTCCACAGCCTTCTGCATTTCGTACTGCCAATATTCTTATAGTCTGTGTCGTGTGGCGTTAGTAATCATCTCTGTCCACAGCCTTCTGCATGTCGTACTGCCAATATTCTTTTAGTCTGTGTCGTGTGGCGTTAGTAATCATCTCTGTCCACAGCCTTCTGCATGTCGTACTGCCAATATTCTTTTAGTCTGTGTCGTGTGGCGTTAGTAATCATCTCTGTCCACAACCTTCTGCATTGCGTACTGTCAATATTCTTTTAGTCTGTGTCGTGTGGCGTTAGTAATCATCTCTGTCCACAACCTTCTGCATTGCGTACTGTCAATATTCTTTTAGTCTGTGTCGTGTGGCGTTAGTAATCATCTCTGTCCACAACCTTCTGCATTGCGTACTGCCAATATTCTTTTAGTCTGTGTCGTGTGGCGTTAGTAATCATCTCTGTCCACAGCCTTCTGCATGTCGTACTGCCAATATTCTTTTAGTCTGTGTCGTGTGGCGTTAGTAATCATCTCTGTCCACAACCTTCTGCATTGCGTACTGTCAATATTCTTTTAGTCTGTGTCGTGTGGCGTTAGTAATCATCTCTGTCCACAACCTTCTGCATTGCGTACTGTCATTTGTTTCGGGAACACATGTTTCTCCAAGCCATGATGTTAAAATATTTAGCATCTCCTTTCTTTGTCTCCCGCTGTCTCTTTTTCAAGTTCTTATGACACATCACAGCTATCCCCTTTCACGATGTGCCCAAAGTGTATGGCTTGTATTCTTCTGATGCCAGTAATTACTGTAGTTCTCTTTGTGAGTTAACTTCTTTCCAGATATCTTCAGTACATTTGTTTGGTGCTTTTACGACCTTCTACTACACAATTCTTCACTAATCTGCTCATTCGTGCACTAGAGAAGGGAAGAATATTAGCTTTGTAAAGTACCATGCACGTCGTGGTAGGAGACTAAGGAGGGTTGGTGTAAAGTATCGTGCACGTCGTGATAGGCGACTAAGGAGGGTAGGTGTAAAGTACCATGCACGTCGTGATAGGCGACTAAGGAGGGTAGGTGTAAAGTACCATGCACGTCGTGGTAGGAGACTAAGGAGGGTTGGTGTAAAGTATCGTGCACGTCGTGATAGGCGACTAAGGAGGGTAGGTGTAAAGTATCATGCACGTCGTGGTAGGAGACTAAGGAGGGTTGGTGTAAAGTATCGTGCACGTCGTGATAGGCGACTAAGGAGGGTAGGTGTAAAGTACCATGCACGTCGTGATAGGCGACTAAGGAGGGTAGGTGTAAAGTACCATGCACGTCGTGGTAGGCGACTAAGGAGGGTAGGTGTAAAGTACCATGCACGTCGTGATAGGCGACTAAGGAGGGTAGGTGTAAAGTACCATGCACGTCGTGGTAGGAGACTAAGGAGGGTTGGTGTAAAGTATCGTGCACGTCGTGATAGGCGACTAAGGAGGGTAGGTGTAAAGTACCATGCACGTCGTGATAGGCGACTAAGGAGGGTAGGTGTAAAGTACCATGCACGTCGTGATAGGCGACTAAGGAGGGTAGGTGTAAAGTACCATGCACGTCGTGGTAGGAGACTAAGGAGGGTAGGTGTAAAGTACCATGCACGTCGTGATAGGCGACTAAGGAGGGTAGGTGTAAAGTACCATGCACGTCGTGGTAGGAGACTAAGGAGGGTTGGTGTAAAGTATCGTGCACGTCGTGATAGGCGACTAAGGAGGATAGGTGTAAAGTACCATGCACGTCGTGATAGGCGACTAAGGAGGGTAGGTGTAAAGTACCATGCACGTCGTGGTAGGCGACTAAGGAGGGTAGGTGTAAAGTACCATGCACGTCGTGATAGGCGACTAAGGAGGGTAGGTGTAAAGTACCATGCACGTCGTGGTAGGAGACTAAGGAGGGTATGGTGTAAAGTATCAGTGCACGTCGTGATAGGCGACTAAGGAGGGTAGGTGTAAAGTACCATGCACGTCGTGATAGGCGACTAAGGAGGGTAGGTGTAAAGTACCATGCACGTCGTGATAGGCGACTAAGGAGGGTAGGTGTAAAGTATCATGCACGTCGTGATAGGCGACTAAGGAGGGTAGGTGTAAAGTACCATGCACGTCGTGGTAGGAGACTAAGGAGGGTAGGTGTAAAGTATCATGCACGTCGTGATAGGCGACTAAGGAGGGTAGGTGTAAAGTACTCATGCACGTCGTGGTAGGCGACTAAGGAGGGTAGGTGTAAAGTACCATGCACGTCGTGATAGGCGACTAAGGAGGGTAGGTGTAAAGTATCATGCACGTCGTGGTAGGAGACTAAGGAGGGTAGGTGTAAAGTATCATGCACGTCGTGGTAGGCGATAAGGAGGGTAGACGTAGCACGGTGGTAGGAGACTAAGGAGGGTAGGTGTAAAGTACATGCACGTCGTGGTAGGCGACTAAGGAGGATGGTGTAAGTATCATGCACGTCGTGGTAGGAGACTAAGGAGGGTGGTGTAAGTACATGCACGTCGTGGTAGGAGACTAAGGAGGTAGGTGTAAAGTATCATGCACGTCGTGGTAGGGACTAAGGAGGGTTGGTGTGGAGTATATGCACGTCGTGGTAGGGACTAAGGAGGGGAGGTGTAAAGTATCATGCACGTCGTGGTAGGAGACTAAGGAGGGTGGTGTAAAGTATCATGCACGTCGTGGTAGGAGACTAAGGAGGGTAGGTGTAAAGTATCATGCACGTCGTGGTAGGAGACTAAGGAGGGTTGGTGTAAAGTACCATGCACGTCGTGGTAGGAGACTATGGAGGGTAGGTGTAAAGTATCATGCACGTCGTGGTAGGAGACTAAGGAGGGTAGGTGTAAAGTATCATGCACGTCGTGGTAGGAGACTAAGGAGGGTAGGTGTAAAGTATCATGCACGTCGTGGTAGGAGACTAAGGAGGGTAGGTGTAAAGTATCATGCACGTCGTGGTAGGAGACTAAGGAGGGTTGGTGTAAAGTATCGTGCACGTCGTGGTAGGAGACTAAGGAGGGTTGGTGTAAAGTATCGTGCACGTCGTGGTAGGAGACTAAGGAGAGTAGGTGTAAAGTATCATGCACGTCGTGGTAGGCGACTAAGGAGGGTAGGTGTAAAGTATCATGCACGTCATGGTAGGCGACTAAGGAGGGTAGGTGTAAAGTATCATGCACGTCGTGGTAGGCGACTAAGGAGGGTAGGTGTAAAGTATCATGCACGTCGTGGTAGGCGACTAAGGAGGGTAGGTGTAAAGTATCATGCACGTCGTGGTAGGAGACTAAGGAGAGTAGGTGTAAAGTATCATGCACGTCGTGGTAGGAGACTAAGGAGAGTAGGTGTAAAGTATCATGCACGTCGTGGTAGGAGACTAAGGAGAGTAGGTGTAAAGTACCATGCACGTCGTGGTAGGAGACTAAGGAGGGTTGGTGTAAAGTATCATGCACGTCGTGGTAGGAGACTAAGGAGGGTAGGTGTAAAGTACCATACACGTCGTGGTAGGAGACTAAGGAGAGTAGGTGTAAAGTACCATGCACGTCGTGGTAGGCGACTAAGGAGGGTTGGTGTGGAGTACTATGCACGTCATGGTAGGCGACAAAGGAGGGTAGGTGTAAAGTATCATGCACGTCGTGGTAGGAGACTAAGGAGGGTTGGTGTAAAGTATCATGCACGTCGTGGTAGGAGACTAAGGAGGGTAGGTGTAAAGTATCATGCACGTCGTGGTAGGAGACTATGGAAGGTAGGTGTAAAGTATCATGCACGTCGTGGTAAGAGACTAAGGAGGGTTGGTGTGGAGTACCATGCACGTCGTGGTAGGAGACTAAGGAGGGTAAGTGTAAAGTATCATGCACGTCGTGGTAGGAGACTAAGGAGGGTAGGTGTAAAGTATCATGCACGTCGTGGTAGGAGACTAAGGAGGGTAGGTGTAAAGTATCATGCACGTCGTGATAGGAGACTATGGAGAGTAGATGTAAAGTATCATGCAGGTCGTGGTAGGAGACTATGGAGGGTAGGTGTAAAGTATCATGCATGTCGTGGTAGGAGACTAAGGAGGGTAGGTGTAAAGTATCATGCACGTCGTGGTAGGAGACTAAGGAGGGTAGGTGTAAAGTACCATGCACGTCGTGGTAGGAGACTAAGGAGGGTAGGTGTAAAGTACCATGCACGTCGTGGTAGGAGACTATGGAGGGTAGGTGTAAAGTATCATGCACGTCGTGGTAGGAGACTATGGAGGGTAGGTGTAAAGTATCATGCACGTCGTGGTAAGAGACTAAGGAGGGTTGGTGTGGAGTACCATGCACGTCGTGGTAGGAGACTAAGGAGGGTAGGTGTAAAGTATCGTGCACGTCGTGGTAGGAGACTAAGGAGGGTTGGTGTAAAGTACCATGCACGTCGTGGTAGGAGACTAAGGAGGGTAGGTGTAAAGTATCGTGCACGTCGTGGTAGGAGACTAAGGAGGGTGGGTGTAAAGTACCATGCACGTTGTGGTAGGAGACTAAGGAGGGTAGGTGTAAAGTACCATGCACGTCGTGGTAGGAGACTAAGGAGGGTAGGTGTAAAGTACCATGCACGTCGTGGTAGGAGACTAAGGAGGGTAGGTGTAAAGTACCATGCACGTCGTGGTAGGAGACTAAGGAGGGTTGGTGTAAAGTGCCATGCACGTCGTGGTAGGAGACTAAGGAGGGTAGTTGTGAAGATAGCCACCTCATTCTCTCTTTGCATCTCTCTTTATTTTTCCCATTCTCTTTCGCTCTATCCCGCTCTCACTCTATGTGAATGTAACATGCCCAATTGATTAACGAAAGATGAGTGATTGGAAGGGTGGAATATAAGACGGGCCTGCATGCCCAATTTGAAAATCAAATTCGTTCGTTCGTTCAAACTTCAGCTGCAAAACCCAACTAGTCTACAGAGGGCTTAACGAAAGTTAGCTGAGGACATAAGCCATATCCCCTTTACTTCTATGAGTGCCAATCAATAACTGAAAATTAAAATTAAATGTTATGTGACAAAGGTTCCCCAACCGTTATATTCGCCTATCTTACACGTTAATGCTACTGCGTCCCTGCTGTCTTCCAGTGCGATCAATAGCCAAACATTTATTTCATGTATTTGCTTTAACGGCACCAGTGGTTCCTGGGTATTTATTTATTGCCCTGTGTGACGCTGAAGGCCCGCACCAGAGAGCAAACAGCAACGCTGAAAAAATGGGTATCCCAGACCGATGGAAACTTCTAGTGTCATTGGAATGACAGCAGGGGCTTGAGAAAAGCTGCTGGCTTCGCCAAAAGAGCCATCATTGGGCTTGATGATAGTAGAAATATAGTTACCACATAAAAATATATATGTATGTTTAATAGACTACAAGAAAGCTTTTGACAGAGTACAACATGAACGATTAAACATGCTTTCAAGATATAGGAGTAGATGGAAAGGACATCAGACTTATTAGAAATCTGTACTGGAAACAAGTGGAGACAATTAGATACGGAAATAATTACTCATCGTTCATGGAGATAAAAAGAGGAATACGGCTGGGATGTGTTGTCCCCAAATTTCTTCAGCTTATAAACAGAAAGAATTTTTAAACAAGTTGAACTGCCTGGGCTTAGCATCAATGAAAGAATGATATAAACCCTTAATTAGAAAGCCCTGGAGATGTGTATATGCAGAAGAATATGTCGTATTTCATGGAAACAAAAACAATCAAACACAGAGGTTCTAGAAAAATGGGTGTTAAAAGAGAGTTGATGAAAGAAATAAAAAAGAGGCAAGTGAAATATTTCGGCCACTATTAAAAAACTATACTTGAGGGTAAGGTTGAAGGAAAGCGAGTAACAGGTAGACAACGATACACGTGGGAAGATAACACCAAGAGATATACGAACAGCAGTCTGACAGAACGTACAATCAAAGCGAGAGACAGAAATTGTTAGAGATCCATCGCATCAAACTTTCATTGTGGAGACGGCACCTGATTGATTAATTGACTCTTTGCTTCTTTTATGGATCCCGATGAGAACAATAACTGCGACCGAAGCAACAAAGGAAACAAAACGTATTTCGGTGGCGTAAAAATCTTACTGATCATCATAGGCCGAGCTCATTGTTTGCAGACGTTGTTTCTGTTTGTGTGGAGTGATCGCAATGAATAGGATGTAGGATGGGCCAATTACAATTGATGAACATCTAATGGCCAGCAGAAATATGCACGTACTTTTGTATGAGGCTGCGATTGTGACCTAGAGGTTAGTGAAACTCCGTTTCACGAGCTTTGACATACCAAGTGGAGGGTTCACAATCAGCCCTGGGAGATTTGGAATCAGGTCGCACTAAGTTCGATGGTATGGTCTTTTTTAAGGGGGGGGGGGGGAGGGGGGGAGGGGTCGTCCGTTGAGAAAGCAAGGGTAAACGTAACAAACAGTAGGTCCTCTGCAGAAGATGGCTGTCATCAGGATGCGTCGACAAGCCTGTCTATCTCTTCCATTGCTTCCCGCCTCAAGCGCCCTCATGCCCAAGATGTCTACAAAAGCAAACAACTGAACGTAAAATTGCCTAGCAAATCACAAACATTAATAAATGCTGGGGTTAACTGCAACGTGTAGTAAAGGACATGCAGCTGCTTTTAATCTCTATGTGCATATCAGGGCTGGACAATATGTAGACAAACTTGAAAGTATATTTACAACAGAGTTGCCGAGACAGGTGTACAGAATACATCACGGGACAGACAAGCAAATGAGACAATTATGATTGATTAGAGAAGTTAGATGTTGGCAATTAAGATATTTTGAGCATCCTATGAGGAGGAATAAACTTGAAAATTTTGTGACATCTATCATACGCGAGTTGAAAGAGCACTTGAGAGGCAATGAAACAATGACACCCAGATGGCTTGGTCAGGTGGCACGATCGGGTAAAGAAAACTGAACTGGTCTGAGAGACTAGTTACCGTGTGAGATTTCGAAACATGATCGACCTTGCTCATCGACGTGCCATATATTGATGACAATGATTATATTATAATGTCGATGATGATGATGCTGGTGATGATGGTGATTATAAATCAGAAATATTAAAAGTGTCACTTAATGATCATCATCCTCCACTTTTACCGTGAGATGATGATGATGCTGGTGATGATGGTGATTATAAATCAGAAATATTAAAAGTGTCACTTAATGATCATCATCCTCCACTTTTACCGTGAATTGTTGTGGGAAGGATTAGTTGGCATTCCAGCGCCTGATGGTTGGCACTGGATAGTGTCATTCTGTGTGACTGTACAGTGTCTTCGTTATAGTCATTCAGTTTTCTTCTCGGGCTTCCTCTTGCTCTCTTATCAGATCTTCTTTGATGTAGGGCCAATGCTGGTAGTTGATGATGTTGCATTCTAATGAGATGGCAAACCATTTGATCTTCTGTAATTTGTGTTGTACCTTTCAATTTATGTTGCACAAGATGTTGATACCACTGTGTGTTTGATAACATCATTTATTATTCGATCTCGGATAGTTAAGTTGACAAGTCCACCTCAAACATCATAAATTATCATTGGAGGTATTATGCATCACTAGATGGAGAGTTTAGTTGAGTTGAGTTGAGCTAAGAAACGACATAACTGCACTCAGGACATTCACACACACGCTCCGTCCCCTCGTTCAACAGCCAGTGAAGAGTCATACTGCTAATGTTCCAACTGCCATATGACTGAAAGTTCTCCTGGTCTTCCCTCTCAGTGTTGAGATTCGCCCAGAGCCCCTGCCGATCGCCCGCCATATCATTATCTCCACATACTGGTGCTCAGTCTGTTCCACAGCTTTCCCCACCTGGTCCCACAGGCTCCCGACCACCTCTCCCTTGTCCATGGATAGTCTACCACCGAGATGCGCATTCCCTGCCAGCCTATCAGCCTGTTCATTCCCCCCGCACTCTCGCATGACCAGAACAGAAAATCCATACAATTCTCACAATCTGTGACCTCTGAAGCGAGGCAAGCCATTCTATACGAAACATTCCTTTCTCCACCTTACTAAGCATATTCTGTGAACCCGTAATGGTTACAATGTGTGTATGCAGCGGTCTCCTCCAAATATCGGAAAGGTTCTCTCACTGCCTCCACCTCCATTCTCATATGCCAGACTCTCCTTTTTCAAGCATCGTCCTTTAGCCTTCGCAATGAAACCCCAGACACTACATCTATTTTCGAAGTAGTATGCATTACTTGATGGGAGATGTCACTTTATGTTGTATGATTCACTCAGAAGACTGATGAGTTGTTAAAACATTCCACTTCACGATAAATCCAGCTTTGTGACTGCCCATCAACTTTTTCTTGTAACACAAATGTGGTGGATTCCACTTCACTTATGCACACACATTTAAGAGATGTCAATCAATCAATTAATCATGTGCCATGCCGGGAAGCGTGGGCGGTCATGACTCGCCATTTCACTCGATCACCAGTGTCGTGGATCAGCTCAGTGTTCCTGTCTCGTCCATGCCATGTGGCCAAGCCATCCAGGTATTTTCCTCTCGGTCTTCCTCTTGGTCTGTTCCCCTCGATCTTGCCAGTTGTCACTAAATTCTCCAATCCATTTCTTCTCATAACATGTCCAAAGAATTTTGACTGTCTACGTCTAATTTCTCTAATCAGTTTACGATGTTCATTTGTCTCCTGTAGTACTTGGTCATGAGGAGCGGCTGGCCGAGAGGCTAGAACGCCGGACTCTCATTCGGGAGGCCCGGGTTCGATCCCTCGGTAAGGTGTCGGATTTTTTTCTGTCGGGGGCAAAAAGAAAATCCTAACATGCACAGTTCGCGGCGACTGCACTAGCCAGGCGGCCTTTATTCCTCAGGCTCAAAGACCCCTCTGCCATACACCGCAAGGTACTATATTGGCAGTAAATGACAGTACTTGGTCATTGGTTTTTCTGTCTGTCCATGGTATTCTTTGCATTTTCCTCAGAAACCACATTTCTGCAGCCATCAGATGCTTTTCAGCTTGACTGCTCATTGTCCAAGTTACACATCCATACAAAAGAACAGGCTCTATGTATCCCCTCAACACTCTTTTTCTCGTTTCAATTGACATCTTTTTATTGGTCAGAATGTTTTTCATCTTGCTAAAGGCTACTTTCGCCATGGCGATTCTTGTTCTAATCTCTTCAAGGCATCTCCCATCAGATGTTATGACTGTTCCAAGATAATTGTACTGATTCACTTGTTGAAGAATATTTCCATTTACTTGTATATTACACTGTGGTACTTCGTTCTTCCTAGTGACGACCTTAACCTGAGTCTTTTTACAATTTAACTCTAACCCCAGTTGCTCACTGTGTACAACAACCACATCTACTAATTGTTGCAGGTCCTGCGCATTGTCTGCAATTAATACTGTATCATCTGCATATCTAATGTTATTGATGTTTCGTCCTCCAATGCTGATTCAATTTATATCCGCTACATTTCTGAAAATATTTTCACTGTATAGGGAAAAAGATCTGGAGACATCACACATCCCTGCCTAACACCTCTCTTAATTGGCTGATACTGTCCCACTTCATTATCAATCCTTATTGCAGCTTGTTGTTTCCAATATATGTTTTTTATAAGTCTAATGTCTTTCCCATCAATTTGTAGATCTGCAAGCATATCCATCATGTTGACATGTCTAACTCTATCAAAAGCCTTTGTATAGTCAATAAAGCAAAGATGTATATCCTTGTTTACTTCTATAGCACGTTCAATAACTGTTCGCAGCATATACACATATATACATAAGAGATTTACATGCAATAAAATATTATATTGTGGATAGCTTTCCTAATACAAAATCGCCAACACAAGGGTAAGTTAAAGCCAAGTGTTTCAAACTGTCGAGCCACTTTGAAAATGCGCAACGTTCGGACGAGACCTCTTATTATTTCGATTTTATCTTAGAACGTTAGTTATCCGTGTCACTTGCCCATGTTCAAAGAAGGGGTGTGGGGACTCTGGTTTCTTTTTTTTTTTTTTGTGCTGCAAAATTAATTCACTAGTGCAGTGGTTCTCAACCGGTGGGGAACCCCCCCCCCCGGGAATTTTAGGGTTTCCAGGGGTGGGGGGAATGACGTTCTGAAAATATGGTGAAGGGGGGCACGGGCCAAAAAAGGTTAAGAACCACTGCACTAGTGGGTTCTGTGCTAGAGCTGGTCAGTTAGAGAATGGCTGGTATACAGTAGGCCACGAGCTTGGCACGGAAGCTAGCAAGGGATTGTTCAGTCGGTTGAATACCTGTCTAGCCATCCAATCAGGGTAACGTGAAGCCATGTGAGCAGGTGATGCATTGAGATACAGAGCAGCCGAGGGATAATTGTTAGCCAGGGTCTCGAGTTCGAGACGGTAGAATTAGGAGAAGAAAGA
>JACEFZ010020731.1:0-37500 GCA_014155875.1 Cepaea nemoralis | reverse complement strand
ATTCAATAATTTATGGCATTGCACACGCAAACATTACGCTCAAGGGAATCAGTTTGTAACGCACGGCGGTTACAAAAATACCCAGGCATTCATTGGGGAATACTGAAAATATCGATCTACAACTGCAAGCCCAGAAGCTCATCAATCGTGGCCGAGTTATCAGGTAAACTGTTTGAGCAGTGCTGTTCGATATGACGCGCGCAGCTGGCAGCAGAAAATGCAGAAAATCTGCATTTAATGGATTTTTTTTTTTCTCCAGGCCACTTTCAGTTTTTGTTCCATTAACTTTTTATACAAGCATTCTGCCATGTTGCTAGTTTTTGCTACATATAGCCAGTAGTTGTGTAGCCGTGTTTATACCGAATGGAGTTGGGGAATGTCCAGATTTACACGTTTATTGCTAACATCCGTTTAACTGTTAGTCTTCCACATTATACACGTGAGAGCTGCGTTGGTGTAGTGGCTAGTAGGCAAGTCTGTGTGCTCGGCGATCTTCGGTTTAAATCCGCTTATTCGTGACCACATGATTCTAGCGGAGCCGCGGTGGCATAGTGGCTGGGCACTTGCCTGGCAACCCGGTGGTGGTGTTGGGTTCGAATTCGTATTGTGGCGGAATTTTAAAATCGACCTGGGCTCCCAGATCTATCCAGCCCAGCCAGGTACCAAGACATGTATGGGGAATTGAAGGCGGTCGGTGTGAAATAGATCACGTCATCATTCGAGTGCCAGTTGGGCTATACAGCCTGTAAAGAGTTCTTTACTAACTGCCGGACATAATTACGAGGTCGACCCCCCCCCCCCCTGCATGGGTATCAAGCATGTGTCTCGGGGGTGGGGGGGGGAAGTAAGGAAGCTGGCTTGGTACTCGCTATGTCATTTATCCAGTGGCGTTTGATCAAGAACTATGGGCCTTGTGTCATTTGCCAGTATGTTACTATGGCATGGAAATGGGATCCTTATTGTGAATGGTTTCCTCAGCAGTGGGGAACTACGGTCAACTATTTACGGAGAAGCAGTGGGAGATCAAGAGAGAAGAGGCTGGACAGTTTAAGATCATGGCATGGAGGGACTTCAGTCTCAGAAATGAGCAATGGTGGAGGACAAGACAGAAGAATGTGAATGGACACGATCATCACATGGCATAGACAAGAAGGTGAGGAAAAAGAAGAAGACGAAGAAGAAGAAGACGAAGAAGAACAAGTGAATAAATAGCAACACATCTCAGAAACTTCTCCTGCCTCATACATTTACAATAATTTATGGCATTGCACACGCAAACATTACGCTCAAAGGAATCAGTGTGTAACGCATGGCGGATACAAAAATACCCAGGCATTCATTGGGGAATACTGAAAATATCGATCTACAGCTGCAAGGCCCAGAAGCTCATCAATCGTGGCCGAGTTATCAGGTAAACTGTTTGAGCAGTGCCGTTCGATATGACCCACGCAGAGGCCAGCAGAGAATGCGCAAAATCTGCACTTAATGGATTTTTCCCCCAGGCCACTTTCAGTTTTTGTTCCATTAACTTTGTATACACGTGTTCTTCCTCGTTGTTACTTTTTGATGTATATAGCCAATAGTTGTGCGATACACAAGGAAAACAATTGAGCACGTGTAACTCCTTCGAAAGAGTGAGAGAGAAACACAGACACAGTATGTTTCCTCACAAGGAATGAGCATCTACAAACGGACATCACAGTGTTAAAATAAGTTTTGAAAAATGATAATAATAACCGTAAAATTAAGTTACATCACAACACAACGAATAGACATTACGATCTAAAGGTCTTCATCAGGAACAGCACAAATAGATCTAAAGAAAACATGAAATTAGAACATGTAATTAACAATGAAAACTTAAAACGTAAGCAGGAAAAGCATTAGTGTCAAACGTTTGGCCATTGCACATGCCCCGTTTCTAGGAAAGCTGTGCTGAAGTACAGTGGTAAGAAGTTACGTGTAAGGAAATGTGACGCCGAATATGTGCAAACAGTTAGATGTGTATATAGAAGGGAATCAGTAGAGTTCAGTTAGGATCTACCTAATAATATACTTTACCTTCTAACATGTGTGTCTGTCTATAATATGTATGTAAGTTAGTTTTCAAGTGCCATAATTCGGTTAAATGTGCCCACAAACAAGTGTATAACACTAATTCGTGACTACGTTTCCGTCTTATGAGACTTAAAATACTTTCTCTAAGGTCTACACTAAACTACACACAGCATATTTCAACATTGAAAGCAAACGCTTGACGCAGACAAATAATAAAAAGTCGCGTTGAGCGGTAGAAAAAATCCGCTGGTTGTCCTCACTCTCCATTGTATATTTTCCATTTTCTCTCGCTTTCACACTTCTGTCACACATCTTTTATTCTCCCAATTATTTAAAAACCTTGAAATGACACTGTACAAGTTTGGCTCAGTTTGAAAAGAGTTGAGCTTAATGACTGTGCGTAACTTACTGCACGAGTCATGTATTTACAAAATATTTACATGGATGAAATAGGGTTGATAGTTTGTACCCTGATATTATTAAACACTATATACTACTGAAATACTAATACTACTTCTATAAATATATATATATATATATCCTAATTTGTTGTACAAAATCAATCTAATTTAAGGGAAGTAATCTAACTATCTAAAAAAATGAAAATGATGTGAGATGAGTTATGTACCTTTCTGAAATGGGAAATGTGAAATGTAACAAAATTATAAATAATGTTTTAATGAAAAAATATGATTGATATTTTTACTCTACATGGTGTACATGATGTATGTTCATCTGTATAACCCTTTTATCTTATAAGGTATAAACTAATTTTAATCTTAAATGATGAGGTTGTTAACGTGTTCATCAAGATGGAATGAAATAAAGTGAAATGAACTAACTGGTACTGTTCCTATCTAAACTTTTTATCCTAGTTTTTAATTAGCTGTTATTAAGTTTAAAGTACTATACTAATCTACTTTTATGCTAAGTAAGTGGGTAAATTAATGATTTATCTAAACTACAAAAAAAAAATCTATTATATTCCCTAAATCTAATCTAACTCTATATTAAAGTAACTAATCTAACTATAATTTATCACTATATTAAAAACGTTATAATACATATCACAATAACTAAATATATATACATGGTATTTATTTACCTCAGGTTAGTGGTTGCCATAACGTTCAGAAATTGCTTTCGTTGGCATAGTTTATATATACACAATTATCCTGGGTATAGTAAATACATTACACAGTCATACTCGTGTCTTATGGGTATTCTTCCACTCGTCGAGTCCGCTGGTGTCGTAGACAAGTTTATTCGTGTCTGTTACTTATGCATTGTTCTGACACTGTTCTTCCATGATTAACACAGGTGATTCACCGGAACACCAATGGAGCATAGTAAGTAACGAGCTGTCTATGTACACACGGTGATTCACTTGTTCTTGGAGCACAGTTCTTATTCTGCTGTCTACGGACACATGGTGGTTCACTGTTCTTAGCACACAGTCCTAATCATGATGTCTATGTATTACATAGGATAATTTACACAGGATATTTTAAGTGTACTAAATTATCATTTCTTACACTACCTTTTCATGTGGAATATCAGGTATTTCTACCTCAGATGGCCGACTAAGGGTATCAGCAAGAATGTTGTCCCTACCCTTAATATGCTCTATACTAAAAGTATAATTCTGTAATATTAATGACCACCTGTAGATGCGGTCATTGCGATGCACCCCACTTTGTATGACCGTGATTGGGGAATTATCGGTCTGGACTACGAAGTGATTACCCGCTAGAAATCGATGCAACTTCCTCACCGAATAGATGACGCTTAGGGCTTCCAACTCTGATATGGAATATCTGGACTCAGCAGGTGTGATCTTGCGGCTCACGTAGCAAATTGGATGGAAGATGCCATCATAAAACTGGCCTAGTACTGCAGCGATGGAAATCCTGCTGGCATCTGTCCTAAGATAATAAACGAGCCTAGGATTAGGCAAACGGAGGATTGGTACATTACTAAATAGGATTTTCAATTTTGACAATGCAGAAATTAATAATGCATCTTTGACATCTAATTTTACTGATGCTTTTAAAACATTTGAAAATACACTTGTGATTTCCACTAAGTTCGGTATGAACTTACTATAATAATTTACTAAACCCAAAAGGCTCCTGACCTGCTTCTTTGTTGTAGGCATGGTCAGGTTCATAATTTTAGTAATAATTCTATTGTCAGTTTTTAGTTGTCCTTGTGAAATGACATGACCCAAAAAATCAATTTCTTGTAGGCCCAATTCAACTTTGCTCGGTTTGACCGTGAGACCGAAGAGTCGCAACCTATCGAAGACATGTCTGAGTTGCAGTAAGTGTGTTGTCCAGTCATCTGTATGGACACAAATATCATCTATATATGTCACCGTATTTGTCACTCCATGTAGTAAATCTCTAGTTAAGCGTACGAAAGTGGCAGGAGCGTTACAAAGTCCGAAAGGAAGAAAACGCCACTCGTAAAGACCTAACGGTGTTGAGAATGCAGTAAGATGGATGGATTGAGTCTGCATAGGGACCTGCCAATATCACTTAGTAAGGTCTAATTTGGAGAAGATTTTGGAGGTGGACATATCAAGAATAAGATCTTCGCAGGAAGGAATTGGTTCTGCTTCGATCTTAGTGACATTGTTGAGTTTCCTATAGTCCACACAGAGACGAATTGTGGAGTCTTTTTTCTTGACCAAGACGATTGGAAAGGAGTACTCAGATGTAGATTTTTGAATGATTCCACTAGCTTCTAAATTAAGAATTTCCTTATTTAGACTTTCTTTGTAGCTAAGTGGGATAGAGTACGGTCTGCATTCGATAGGCTTAGAGTCCGAAAGAAGGATGGAGTGCTCGATCCTGTCCGTCCTACCTGGAATGTCGGAAAATATGTCCTTATACTCCGTCACTAATTCTATTGTCTGTCGTCGTTGCTCTTCTGTTAGTCCCGTTTCTAACCGTATACAATCTAATGTCGCAGTCTTGTCTACAATTGGAACAGGTAGTTCCATCCCGTCGTCGTCTACCTGATTCAGTACGGTGGTGGTGCTAAGTGCGTTTTCTGTAAGCTCACTAAGTGTATGTATATTGTCGGCTTTGCCAGTCTCGGAGTTTCCTATAGTCCACACAGAGACGAATTGTGGAGTCTTTTTTCTTGACCAAGACGATTGGAAAGGAGTACTCAGATGTAGATTTTTGAATGATTCCACTAGCTTCTAAATTAAGAATTTCCTTATTTAGACTTTCTTTGTAGCTAAGTGGGATAGAGTACGGTCTGCATTCGATAGGCTTAGAGTCCGAAAGAAGGATGGAGTGCTCGATCCTGTCCGTCCTACCTGGAATGTCGGAAAATATGTCCTTATACTCCGTCACTAATTCTATTGTCTGTCGTCGTTGCTCTTCTGTTAGTCCCGTTTCTAACCGTATACAATCTAATGTCGCAGTCTTGTCTACAATTGGAACAGGTAGTTCCATCCCGTCGTCGTCTACCTGATTCAGTACGGTGGTGGTGCTAAGTGCGTTTTCTGTAAGCTCACTAAGTGTATGTATATTGTCGGCTTTGCCAGTCTCGCTAACTAGTGTAGTTGCGTTGTGTATGTCTGTCGTCTGATCCATAGGTGTGGGTGCATTGTGTTCGTCTGTCTCTAATTCTGTCTCTTGTCGTGAAAAGTAGGGTTTCAACATGTTGATATGAAATATCTTTAAGTGTCCGTTTATCGATATTTTATAATCGACATCTGAAATTTTTCGTACCAGTTTGAATGGCCCTTGCCTTGAGGTCAATAATAAATTCCGTTTGTCTGGGAGTAAAAGCAGTATGTCTTGATCTGGTTCAAGATTAATAGTTCTCGCACCTTTATTTGCGTATTGGCGGTAGATTTGACCCTTCCTCTCGAAAGCTGCCTTGGCTATGATACACGATTTCATAATCTTATCTCGTGTTTCTGTTACCATTTCATAAGGTGTTTTAGGGGTTGGAATTTCAATCGCATTAGTTACTAACTGATGGTAAATTGTTAGGGTCCACGTGGGTTAGCCCCGTATACTAATTCAAACGGTGAGAAACCCGTGCTTGAATGGGGAATCTCCCGATAGGCGAACAGCACTGTTGGTAACAGTGTATCCCAATCAGCTGGGTTTTCTGCTGTCACCTTAGCCAGCATATGCTTTAGGTCTCCGTTAATTTTCTCTACTATTCCATTGCTGGCTGGATGATAAGCCGTTGTAAAATTCTGTTTAATTCCTAACATTTTCGTAAGGGCTTGCGTTGCAGCCGATATGAATTGGGTTCCACGGTCGGATAAGATGGTACGTGGAAATCCGAATCGTGAGAACAAGTGTAGAAATACATTGGCAACGTCTTTGGAGGTGATGTATTTCAAAGCTACTGCCTCAACCCACCTTGAACATAGGTCTACCATCGTTAAGATGAAGCGATTTCCTTTGCTGGACACCTGGTTTAGGGGTCCAACAATATCGACCGCCACACTCTCAAATGGCCTAGAGGCCAGTGTTGAAGGTTGTACTTCAGCTGTAGGATGTTTACCCTTACGTACTAGTTGTTGACAGACATTACATTTTTTTTTTTTCCCCGCGTTTCCATCCTGTTTCAGGATATTGCGGTCAACACCAGCATCTTTCAGCTGTATGTTGATTCCTAGGCTAGATTACGCTCATCAGCACGCCACGACTTTCTGAGCGACCGGCTCCATACTCTCATAAGTCACTTTTGCGATTCGAACCACTGCTAATTCTCGTCGCGTCACGTGACGAGAGTATTCGGGGTTAGCGGAGAAAGCTGCTAACCCCTCGGCCACGGAGCCGGTGACAGACATTACATGAACGACAAAATAGTTTTATGTCATTACAAAAACCTGGCCAATAAAAATGAGCCTGAATTCTGGCCCTGGTTTTGTCGTATGCAAGGTGACCAGCAAACGGCGACTCGTGTGCAATCTTTAGCACAGTTTGGCGGTGTTGTACAGGTAACACCGTTTGCTGAATCTCATGGTTACCAGTTGTATAATAACGAGTAAGAATACCATTACTAAGTCTAAAGAACCATGATGCGTTTTTTGTTACTTTGGCTTTTTCTTTTAATAGCTTTAGATATGGAGACACACTCGGATCAGCTTTTTGCTGGTCTATGAACTTTTGTCTGGTGGTATCATCCGTGCTAGTTGGTGATAGCAACAGTAGCCTTTCATCCTGTAGTGTGTCTTGGTGTTTAATAGTATCTGCTCTGGTTGTTGCATTAGCTGCATTTAATTTTTCCCATGCAGCTATTTCTTCGTTAGTTCAATGTTTCAATTGGGGTAAGCATCCCAAAATTAAATCAGTACAAGGGTTATCTAAAATCGCACATGTAAAGGTACCAGAAAGGAAAGGAGTGTTAATACGGGCTCTTGCCAAAGGGTAAATTTCAATATTACCCGAAAAGGTTCGGCATTTGACTGAGTCACCTGTATAATCATTTGGATTCACCAGTTCCTTTCTAAGACCTATAAGAGTGCTCCCACTGTCCAGCAAACATTGGCATGGTATTTCGTTGACCATTGCATTGTGGAACACCAAATTGCCTCTGGAGGCTAATGCTGCATTTACACTCTCAGTGGAGAATGGTACTGTATGTCCACATTCTAATTTTCCGTCTGCATGAAATTGGTGACACCGCTCACAACTGTCAAAGCTTAATATCTCGTTTACACAACAAACATCTTCAGATTGGTTAAAAGGTAATTCATTCTCGACCTCACACTCAGTCTCACTACCACTATCAGAAGATGTATCAATTAACATTGCACTGTTGGCCTTCATTCTTTGGCGGACCCAGGCACTTATTGGAATAATGCCCGTAGCTAGAACAGAAGAAGCATTTGACTGCACGCCTGTATGCAGTTCTCTTGTTTTGCTGTTTCTTAATGACCATCTCAAGATGTGTCGGATAGTTTGTTCTAGTCTGCACACGCCATTATTCACTAACATAAATTAAACCCTGTGATTAACTGACAGTAATACTATTTTAGAGCCGTGGGTGAGTGTTTTAGCTTGAACAATTGTCCAAGCTACACTTCTGACACCACTTTTATCCTAGCCTGTCATCAAGCGATGCTACAGGCATTACGGGATAAACTTCTCTCGCACCACACAAAAAGATTTGTCAGTCGTACGAGAGGAATTGATTACACATTTTATTGCAACTGGCTCTTTACATTACATAAATGCACAAAACAGTCGCTAATGAATCACACATGAATACACAGAATTGTCTATCACTAGTCGTTCCTAACCCTACTACTAAATCTATCTACTCGGCTAAAGAAATACGCATCGACGCTAAGCGATGTGTTCCCTACGAAGTCTGTCCCCTGTCTCACTATTCTCCGCGTGCTCACTACATAGTACGCGGAGGGACCTTGTGCGCACTTCGGCTTTTGCGTGCTGCATCATTCAGCACGCTTAGAGTAGTGGCCTCTCTTGAGTTTCATTCTAGTTCTCCGTGTCTATCACGTTGGCGTGATTATGCCGTGACCAGAGTGCTTACTCTCTGGTTGACACCTCCGTGTCTCATGAGAAAACTGTTTGATAGTTCCCCTTCCTATCTACTCCCTACACCTACCCTGCCCTAATGTAGGGGCACTGGGTTACCTCTAATCTACTTGAGGTAGACCACTCATTCAGGGTGGTCTTCCCTGAGTCTTTGACATATACAGGTGGCATCTTTAACAGCGTTGATTCCCACTGGATACATCATTCAAAGAGCTGATTACCTGGGTCTCAATGTTAAGCCTAATTAAGCTGTTCTGATAAAACAGCGTTAATGCTGTGACGCGTACATCCTCGACTCTATTGTGATCAGAAGAAATGAAATGGCTAGAGACGGATTGCTGTATAATATCCCAAAGTGGTTCCCTAACGCGGTCGGCTGGGCGTATTGTTATATTCTCCTGCAGTCCTTGCTCCTCTTATCAATAGTTGTGTAGTTGTGTTTAGACCTAATGAAATTATTGGATGGCCGTATCTGCATCTTTGTTGCTAACACCCGTTTAACTGTTAGTCTACTACATATTATGTGCGAGAGCTGTGTTGGCGTAGTGGCCAGTACAAACGTGTGCCGGGTGGTGTTAGGACCAAATCTGCGTTATTCGTGACCATATGACTCCGAGAGACAGCGTTAGCGTAAAGGCTAGACACTGGCCTGCCGACCCTGTGGTGATGGGTTCGAGTCCGCATCGAGGCGGGTATTTAAGCTTGACCTCGGCTTCCAGGTTGACCGAGATTAAATCTGGTACCAGAAACCGTATTGGGAAGGTAAGGTGGCATGTGTGCTGATGACCACACCACCCTTCGAGTGCCGGTTGGGCTAGTTAAAATATAGAACAAGCTCAGTAGCAGGAAGCTGTCGTAGTTTTGTGACGCTCAAGAACCATTAGATGCACGTTAATGAGGTCATCTGTCTTGCTCTCGATTAGAGAGCGTCGAGTGCAGGCCTTGTCCTGCGGAAAGAGACCGAGCCATATGGAATCAATCCCGGTGTAATTAAATGTAGCCTTGAAACCCTTTAACCTGATATTTGACATGGCGGTTGCAGTATCTGTCTTCCTCTTTAGAATAAAACATGGTGGCTGTTAACACAGAGGAATTCGGGGTAATAAAGCTGATCTACTTCATTGCATCGGGTTTATTCCCATTCGACTAGATATTCCTTCCGCAGAACAGCCCCCCGAAAGCGTCGCACAGAGCACGAGCTCTGTAACTCCAGCGATGACAACCAGGGTTCCCCGAAAGATACATTACTTATGTTAATTATCCCCGCAGTAGTCCGTTACATTGTGGGGTTTCTGCGTATATTTCCGTCACATGAGCATTGTTGGGAAATATAGGCGAGCGGAGTGATACAGCCCACATCCACTCCGAGTAACGACTAGTCTATCATATAGGGTCAAGCACCATATGTGGAATACCCATTGAGACTTGAAGAGGAGCCTGTTACTTATATTTAGCCGTGACCGATGTATCCCTGGCAGTCTCAACAATTACTGATAATTATAATTATCCAATAGGATGCATCTCGCCCTGATCATACTCCACTCATACACTTGCTGGACTGACAGGCATGCATCACCGTAATGGACCTTCATTCGCCGATGAATTTTTATAGGTTTCACCGCTTCACTGATAAAAATAAAACGGATAACAGAACGCTGCTCCTCTTTGTTGCGTGTCAAAAGTGGGGCGGTCATCTTTAAACTGTCCTTTTGTCGTCACTGTTCGTCTGCATCGTGGTGTCATGCGTGGACACTCTTCTCATCCTTAACAACAATACTGACAGGGTACAAGGCAATGGCATGATTATTGAATTTTCCATCACAGTTTTAGTTTTCATTTGAAGCCCCCTTGTATATATATATATATTTGTCTATAATGAAATCAACGACAATATCATCTATAATATAGCGTGCTTTTAATCCAGGCAATATGTGAACAAGTAACCGGCTCCGGCATACGGGTAGTGAACGCATTGTCACAACCCCGACATACCGGGTTGGAAGTCAGTAGCATGAAGTAGACTACTTTGCGTTGATTTTCAGAATGGTACGAGAGTGGCCGTTCGGAAAATAATGACAAACTACCGAATGTAAAAATGTCTAGAAACACACGAACATCCACAAATGCTACTCAAGTCAGGCTTTGCACACAGACCCCCGAGCTGGTAAGTCGGGGCACTCCCCGTCAGGTTCCCACTGCTCACAAATATTAGCACAGGCAACACATTTCCGGTAAGGAAAATCGGTAGTCCCTGCAATCAGGGCGGATTTCCCGAACCGGTCTATCATTTCCTCAGGAAATCAACCATATAGAGATTCTCTTCTTCTCCGGTTTATAGATCTCAACTACCGTGTTACTTTCCGATTTCCTCAGATTGTTTTTTTTGTGTGGGCCTTAGTTTATATGATACAGTGATGGGAGTCGAGGTGGCTGGTTGGCTTGCGTGGCGGGCCAGTGGTACCGGTGGTTTTGTTCGAATCCACATTGAAGCAAGGTTTTTTTTAAATCAATGACCTAGGATTCTGGGTCGACCCGGGGCATTTATTCACTTCATATTATATATACCTTTTCTGCAGTATGCACCTGACGAGATGCAACGAAATATGCCTGACAATAAATTGTGCAATATATTGTTTGTGGCGTCTCTGTTTAAATGTCAAATGGTTGTTGCTGTTGCTGATCCACATGTCCCTGGGTGACCTGCTTTGGGCAGCGCTGGGCCATTCTTTTGAGGTCACATATCCTCTACAGCCGTCCCAATGACCCCAAGAGTGAGTTAGTCCACGATTGTGGTAGTCTACCATGGCGTGTGAAAGCACAAGGCACTTGCGAGCAGGAGGGGGTCGATGATATTTCAATAGGTTAGAAACCATGCCTGCCCAGGGGTGCATGCGGAGTATTGATGCCGTTTAGATGAGTGTTGACTCTAGCATGTCCTGTTCTAATATGAACACATACCACTCGTTTTTGTGCTTAGCCATTGATGTTGCCATTGGCGTTTGGTTGGTGAGTTTCATTAACAAGAGGTCAACTGTTGTTCCCCTTTAGCGTCTATTCTACAGGTCCTTTCCTGTGTTGTTACTAGAGTCTATTGAACTGATTTATTGTTCCTGCTTTAGAAAATCTACCGGCCGTCTAATTTACAATGAGGTTTTTATTATCATCATCATGTGCCCTGGCAACTGTCGCTAGCGTTCATACATCTCCTCTGTCTCATAGAGGAGGGTGGACTACGTATGATAACGTCCCGAGTGATGTGATGTCGGTTCTAAACTCAACTCCCCTCATCTCACCTAAACACAACTAAACTGAGCTCATCTCAGCTCAGCTCAGCTCAACTTAGATCAACTCAACTCAGCTCAACTCAACTCAACTCAACTCAACTCGACTCCACTCAATATTTCCACAAATCTCAGTTCCTGGTGTTCTAGATCATTCCACTCCGGAGATTCCCCCATGACAGCGACACATGCCATCCAGCATCATTTATCTGGGTCTGCTCTTTCTTCTATGATAATCATCTCAGTGCCGGTCTCCCTGGCCCAGAGGTTAGCGACTTTCTCCGTAATCCCGTTTATCCACGTGAGCAGACGCGGCTGTGCGAGAATCGGTAGCGGTTCTCGCCGCGCCCGTTACTTACGGGATATGTGAGCGGCCTCTCGGAATGCAATGGCAAACTACTGAGAGTAATCTTGCCAAGAAATCAACAGCAGCGGTAAAATGCTAGTGTTGACATCGATGTCCTGTACTAGGATATGCGGGGGAAACAATCATCTCAGTGTTCAGGATATTTTCCAGTACCCCTCTTCTTTTCTCGTCTCTAAAGTATGCTACTTCAAAGATTCAAAAGCCAGTATCCCTCTTCTCTTCTCGTGAGAAAAAAAATACCGTTTAAAGAATTCAAAAGCCAGTACCCCTTTCTCTTCTCGTCACCAAAGAACGCTGTTCTAAGGATTCAAAAGCCAGTACCCCTCTTCTCTTCTCGTCAGCAAAGAACGCTGTCCTAAGGATTCAAAAGCCAGTACCCCTCTTCTCTTCTCGTCACCAAAGAACGCTGTCCTAAGGATTCAAAAGCCAGTACCCCTCTTCTCTTCTCGTGATAAAAAAATACTGTTTAAAGGATTCAAAAGCCAGTACCCCTCTTCTCTTCTCGTCACCAAAGAACGCTGTTCTTAGGATTCAAAAGCCAGTACCTCTCTTCTTCTCTCGTCACTAAAGAATGCTGTTTAAAGGATTCAAAAATCAGTCCCCTCTTCTCTTCTCGTCTCCAAATAATGCTGTTCTACTGATTCAAAATCCAGTACGCCTTTCTTTTCTCGTCACCAAAGAACGCTGTTCTAAGGATTCAAAAGCCAGTACCCCTCTTCTATCCTCGTCACCAAAGAATGCTGTTTAAAGGATTCAAAAGCCTGTATCCCTTTCTCTTCTCGTTACCAAAGAACGCTGTTCTAAGGATTCAAAAGCCAGTACCCCTTTCTCTTCTCGTCACCAAAGAACGCGGTTCTAAGGATTCAAAAGCCATTACCCCTCTTCTCTTCTCGTTACCAAAGAACGCTGTTTAAAGGATGTAAAAGACAAGATGATTGACTTCATTGCACCGGGTTTATCACATGTGGCTCTGTCTCTTTCATCAGGACGGCCTGCGGAAAGTGTAGCACAAAGCACGGCCAGTGACGTGAAAACTGCATCCGAGAACCGAACGACATAGCGCAGTATCGAAACCATAACCTTCGGTACGCGAGGCTGGCGGCGTAACCATTTCACCACGGAGACTCCATACATAATTCTGTTTGTGGTCTTTCTTATATTTGTATACAACATTCTATTTTGATGATTATTTTGCAGACAGTCGTGGAATTGTGATATACTCATTTCATTGGCACCTTGCCGTCTTGACAGACGATAGTTTGTGCTTTAAAAAGGCATAATAACTTTTGCCTATGGCGGTAGCGAATGTGAGTGATAAGGCCAATTTACGCTGTAAATGTCCGTTCACAGTGGGTGCATGTGAACACATGGTCATTTCCACCATCATGCACCATCTTACGTCTCACACGCTCGGTGTGTGACTTATCTGCAATAATTTTTTCCTTTGTCTTGATTCCATTTATGATGTTTGCCCTCCATGCAACACATTCAGCGGCGACTTGCTCCCAATGTGCATTATCAATGCCTGTATCAATCATGTCCCGCTTACACACATCTTTGTATCGTAGTAGAGACCGAACCTGGGATCTTTTACCCATCTGTAATTCACCAAAAAAGATGTCCTTTGGTATTCTACCATCATCCATCCTCCTAAGATGTCCTATCCATCTAAGTCTACGAAGACTGAGCATGGAATAAACCGTCACACAACCTGATCTTTCCAATACTTCAGTATTTGTGAATTTGTCTTGCCACTTAATACCAAGAATTCTTCGCAGACATCGCATATGAAAGCTGTTTAAACGTTTCTCTTGGTGTGAGTAAGTTGTCCAGGTTTCACTGCCATAAAGAAGAGTACTAAGGACACAGGCTTGATAGACAAGGACTTTTGTTTTGGCAGTAAGCTTCCTGTTCTCCCACACTCTTTTTCTTAACCTGTTCATTGTTGTTGCTGCCTTACCAATCCGGATGTTGATTTCCTGATCTAGGGATAATTTGCTATTTACCACTGATCCTAGATATGTAATATGGTCTACTATCTCTAGTTCGGCGTCGTCAATAAAGATTGATGGTACCTCATGTGCACCTTGTGACATAATCTGTGTCTTCCTTTTGCTAATTGTTAAACCAAATTCAGAACAAGCATTGGAGAATGCAGATAGTAGACATTGCAATTCTTCCTCGGAGTGGGTCGTAACTGCAGCATCATCTGCAAAAAGCAACTCTCTGATCAGTACCCTCCTAATTTCGGTCTTGGCCTTCAATCTCTGAGCATTGTAGAGGCCTCCATCTGAGCGTGAGTGAATGTATATACCACCATCCTGATCACGAAAGGCATATTTCAGTAGAAGTGAAAAGTATATTCCAAAAAGGGTGGGAGCTAGTACACAACCTTGCTTAACTCCACTCTTGATTTCAAACTCTTCAGAAGTTGCACCATTAAACTTGATTATACCCTTCATGCCTGTGTGGAACGATTCCACAATGGACAAAAGAGTTGGTGGGCAGCCAATCTTCTTTAGTGCCTTGGACAGACCTTCACGACTGACCAAGTAAAATGCCTTTGTGAGGTCGATGAAGGCAATAAACAGTGGTTGATTCTGTTCACGGCATTTTTCTTGCATTTTTCGCAATGAGAATATCATATCAATGGTAGACCGGTTCTGTCGAAAACCACACCGTGATTCGGGGTAGACTTGATCTCCTAGGACTTGAAGTCTGCGCAGAACAATTCTGGCAAATACTTTTCCAACAATACACAGAAGTGAGATACCCCTATAGTTGTTGCAGTCGCTCCGATCGCCCTTGTTCTTGTACAGGTTTATGATACCTGAATCTTTGAAATCCTGTGGGACTTGTCCTTCTCGCCAGCATAGCTCTATTAGCTGGTGGATCTGTAGAGTGAGTGTGTCTTGCCCACTCCTGATAACCTCTATTGGAATCCCATCCTTACCTGCAGCCTTGCCAGATGCAAGTTCATTTATAGCACACTTAACTTCTGTTATGGTGGGAAGTGTGTTCAGGTGGTCAAGAGTTGGTAGAGCCTCTATGGCGTTGAGGGCATGATATACTCATGGAGTAGGATAAATGCCCTCAACTCATGGAGTAGGATAAATAAACCAGGGAAGGGGAGAGACACGACCAGTCTCGACAAATGAGAAAGTGACAACAAAGTCTTCAAATACATTTTTCCCGTAGTGAATTTGAATAAAGAAGTCACAAACAATAGATAGCACGATTTATTGCCTGTTATATTTCATCGCATAAGTAATTAACTACATATATCAAGCTGAAATATGATTGACTGACTGGCACCTAGCCGTCTTGACAGACGATAGTTTGTAAAATAGGGGTTATCTCTCCATAACACAAAGCCTGGGCTGAATTTAGAGACCGTGTGTTGCCCATGCAGAATGATCCCTCTCTCGGCCTGTCTAGTGTACTCCAGAGGAAAGGTGACACAAATACGTCTGGAACAAGACAGGCTGCAGAAGCTGTCGGATCAACAAAGCAATGCTCTAACTGTCCGTCTATCAGAGCTTCGATCCTAGACCAGTTACCAACCAAGGCTTAGGGCCTGGTCTGCCCTGCCATGACATGTAGTCTTTAGGTTGCATTTCAACACACCAGGATAAGGCTTGCACCCTCCGAATTGCGCTCTTCCGCCCGAAGCAGTTGGCACAAAGTGAGGTGTAGGGTTTGGTAAGCGCCGCCGATTTTCGGAGCTAACAGAAGCAGGTAGTACCGTCTACTGTCATACAGTAGCTCAGTCATATCTAACCAAGACCTGACAGCAAGCTGAAATATACATCACAAATATTGACACATTAATTTGAATTGTCTACCACGATGATTTTAAACTGACTATCCTGTCTTTTGTGTGTGATTTATGCAGTTTGTACAAACAGATTTGTTAGAAGAGAAGCAATGAAGAGGAAGAGAGGATGGCAAAACGGAAATAGGAAGAAGGATGCAGCGGTGATATAGAAAAGCACGGAGAACAAATTGGAATAGAAAAAGCACATCCCCGGGAAGGTTAACCAGGGCAACATGTGCCCGCAGAAGCCGGATGTGTCGGCCCAATGGCGCAAGAACGCAGCTCTGTTGTAAACAGGCACGACGCAATGACGTCCTAGAAAACTCTCCGGATGAACGAAGAAGAAGAAGAAGAAGAAGAAGAAGAAGAAGAAGAAGAAGAAGAAGAAGAAGAAGAAGAAGAAGAAGAAGAAGAAGAAGAAGAAGAAGAAGAAGAAGAAGAAGAATATGCTAGTGCAAACGATATTAATGATTTTACACCAACAATATTAAGTGTCTCTGCTAGCTAAATCCTGTGCATTTAGTAAACAAACAAAAAAAAGGCATGCGGAATACAAATACAATATAATCAGTTGTCAATCAGCCTGCCTAGTTATCCACTCACAGCCGAACTATTTGAACAAAAGACGATAGAACTATAAGACAATTATCACAGCCATGACGCTTTTTGCTACAAATCTGACTTTGAAGGACTGTCCCAAAGGTCATTGCCCACGCACGCTTTCAAGGCTAAGATAATTACTACTATTGTGAAAACTTAATGATGTTCACGTTTGTCTGTGAACTCTGTTAGAACAAAGCAAGTGTGTGGGATGTGATTTGCTCGTGTCTGTGAATCTCGGCCATCGCATAGTGTGTTCTCAAACTTTCATGTGGAAACCGCTATGTGGTGTGTTCATTAACTTTCCTGAGAACATCAACTGTTGCGTGGTGTGTTCATTAACTTTCCCGAGAACCTCAACCGTTGGTGTAGTGTGTTCATGCACTTTCCGGAGAATCTCAACCATTGTCTAGTGTGTTCTCGTAGTGTTTACATTTGACAGAGCATACTAGAGCAGAGTGTCGTGACCCAGGCAAAGAATCGTATACTCGGATATGAAAACTTGGAGCATACGGTGGACGTCTTAATTGAACGATGTTACAAATAAACAACGGATCATCATCATGTGCCATGTCGATAAACGTGAACGGTCAAGGTTCCCATCTCATACTATCACCGGGATCTTCGATCAGGTGTGTATTCTTGTCCCAATGTTGCCTTCTTGGTATTTATCTCTTTGCCTTACTCTTTTATCTTTTCCCCATCAATTTTACCAGCCGTCACTAAAGTTTTTGAGTTGATTATTATGGTTAAGGTGATGGACGTTTGCGCATGATGAGCCTAACAATGTCTAATATGAGGACGTTCATTATCATCATCGGACAGTGAGACATTTGTAGAATATCGCTTTCATCATAGCACAACGACAAGTGTTGGTAGCAAGAATAACCTTAGAGAAATGCATACCAACTTGAAATGAGCATTAGAAAGAGTGCACACACGATCATTATCCCCAGTCTCCCCCAACACTTCTCTGCGGTAAAGGGAAGAAGGAGAAGAAGAAAAAAGAACGAACGACCTTTATTTTCAAAGGGTCACAAATTTGGCACGAAAGCCCGTCTTAAATTCGGCCCTTCCAGTCACTCGTCTTTCGTACATCATTTATCTACTGTGCATGTAAAATTCACACAGTGAAATAAAACATTTTAAAATGAAGGTTCTTAACATAATCAATGCATATTACCATGCTATGAAACAGGCAGGCAGCCAGATATAAACACACACAGACATGCATAAACACATCATACATACATTTCATTTTCATATCTTTTACAGGACGTTGCAGTCAACATCAGCATTTTTCAGCTGCTGTTAATGTACTGGGCAAGATTTATTTATACATACATACCCTCTCTCTTTCTCCCTCCTCTCTCTCTCTCTCTCTCTCTCTCTCTCTCTCTCTGACTCTCTCTCTCTCTCTCTCTCTCTCTCTCTCTCTCTCTCTCTCACACACACACACACACACACACACATTGTCACTCTCCATCTTACGCCCATACATATTCAATCATACTTAAAATGACACACGCATGCACACATTCCTTCACCCAGTCACTGAAACTAACATACACAAACTCTCACACTTTCACACACACATTGACAACTGTCATGAGCATCCACACAAATGGAAAAGTATATTATACATATACATTGTGTAACGTAAAGTATATCAATGCAATTCAGTAAGATAGTATTACCTAAAACTGATATAAACATGATGAAAAAAGCAGTGCAAAAAATTCCATACTGTGACAGTAAAATGAAAATATGAAACATGAGGATACACAAAATAATATGGAATAGCGTGTTATGTGACATATGTACATTCAACTGTCTTCTCCACACACACACGCACGCACGTACGCACATACGCGCAAATACACGCGTGCACATACGCACCCACATACACACCCACAAATACATACACACACATACCAATGCACCCTCAAATACATACATACACATCGTAAAGAATAAAATACAACGTCATATTTTCTTTAGCTAACTAATATACCTTCACACACACACACACACACACATACACACACACACACACACACACAGAGCCATACAAATATACACACTGCTACAAATACAGCTACACATACAAGGAAACCCACACACACACTTCGTGTAAAACACATGGCCACCCTCTCTTAAACACACACAGAGACTATTTCCTTTCTCTCTGGCTATACACACAGACACACCCCCACTATTTACTCTCTCTCTCTCTCTTTCTCTCACTCTCTCTCTCTCTCTTTCTCTCTCTCTCTCTCTCTCTCTCTCTCTCTCTTAACACACACACACACACACACTGTTTACTCTCTGTCTACACACACACACACACGCGCGCGCGCACTCACACAGAGGAAACCTCCATCCGATATTCATGATGTGAGGTTTGTGTGGGCAATTAGGAGAAAACTTCTTTTGTTGTTGGCGGGAGCGCGTGCTCTCTGGCGACAGATCGATACTGCCGAATTCCGTAGGCTCAAATGCTGTACTCGAGTGCTGGAGATGTCGCCAGTTTAACACACAAGAGAGCTGTTATGCAATTATGTGTGCTGCTGTGTACTTGGCTCCGTGCTGTTTTGTTTTATATATGCGTTTCAGTTGTTGTAGATAGAGTCCGTTAGCTTGCGATCTGGCAAGATGCAGTTTCATCATCTTCATCATCATCCAGTGCCTTGCCGGCTGGCGTGAGCTATCATGCCTTTCCACAAACGGTGATCCCCGACGGCATGGGTCAATTCGTGTGTTGACTCCCTTCCGCGCCATGATACAAGACTGTCAAGAATTTTCTCCCGATGTTTCCTCTAAGTATCTTTCCTTAAATCTTCCCAGTTGTCACGGCATGTTCCAGTTTTTGACTTCTCATAATGTGGCCAAAAAACGATGACTGCCTCTTTCTGATGTTTGTGACAAGTTGTCTTTGCAACTTAACTTCCCTCAAAATATCCAGACTGCTCACTTTGGCTGCCCAATTATTTTCAGCATTCTTCTATTAAACCACATCTCCAATGCTTCCAGGGAAGTTTTCGCCTGTTTACTAATTGTCCAGAATTCGCAACCAGCGGAGTCAACTATACACAAACCTGCGGAAGGCAAGGGAAAACCACCGCTATATTTTCCCAAGAAAATTATGTCTGTAAGCAAAATCAATGAAGAGGCAGTGTACCTGACACAAAGGCATGCAAATGTCGACACATTGGCTTGTGACTTGCATACATAACTAGGTGGCATGCACTTCCCCAGAAAGAGGACGGAGAAGAAGAAGATGATGAAGGATTTGTATAGACCAAACGGCACTTGCGGGAGATATGGTAGCTGCCTTTACATCGTTAGACATTTCCTAGTACAGGGTGTATTTGTAATGATTGTGCAGTGTTTGAAAATATTGCCGGTCCAAGTTTTGTATTTACCTATTCTGTTGCACGAACTTTACAGAGGGTGAATACAAAACTTAAACCGCCAATATTTTCAAATACCGCACAGTCATTAAAAATACACCCGATACCTATTTTAGGCTGGGTCGATGATGGTGGTAGTGATTTTTATTATAAACAGAGACACAGAAGGAAGGGAAATGTAAATATGGGATTGAGTTCCGGAAACAATGCAGCTACACGACGAAGGATGAGAGAATGGTTTTAAACAACTATCTTAAAATGAGAATGGCCGTGTTCTGTGTATACTGAATTGATTCTTAAACAGTTACCGTACAATGAGAATAGCTATAGTCTATATATACTGTACTAGGTCTATAACAACTATTTTACAATGAGAATGTTTATGTTCTATATATAGTGAACTGGATATTAAACTTTACAATGAGAATGGTCCTGTTCTATACATACTGAACTGGGACTTTCAACCCTATATGTTCCACCAAGGCCCTCTTGCATGTAGTTAACAGTTCGGTTTTCCGGTTTGCTTGTTAGTCCCGGTCCCAATGACAAGTCTCCGCACATTCGTATGAAAAAATGTTCCTGGTAAAAATGATAAATACAAAATAAAAAGAAAAAAAAAGGGGGGGGGGGGAGGTTAAAGGCGAGAGGTTTGACTTTATTGCACCTGGTTGTATCCCATATGGCTCGGTCTCTTTCCACGAGGCTGCTTGCCGACAGCGTCGGACAGAGCACAACCTCAGTAGCTCTAGCGACGACCCCCCCCCCCCCCAGAAGTCTCCGAGAAAACTGCGCACGTGAACAGAATGCAGGAATAGAACCCACAACCTTCGGGACGCGAGGCAGGCAGCTTACCTACTTCGCCACCAATACCCTAGTAAAATGACACATAGGCGATGGAACTGACCCGGGAAGCCAGGTTTCTTTAGCATTTTCTGAACAGTAAAAGGAGAATATATTATGCGATGAAATGGACGCAAATGAAGAACCAATAGCAAACCATAGGTTGCTTTGGACTGGTGAAGCTAATGAGACAACACATGTCTACTAATAAACTTCACAACAAAGAACAGACTTTATAAACAATCAACAAAATGTGAAGGAAATTTAATATTTATTTTTCTGCAATTAATTCCCCCGGATTGTAGCAAAATCAATGAATCGGACGAGTTTTTAACTAGTGGAAATAACTGAGCTCTTTCAAAAATGGAAATGATAAGCGGATTAATGGATGACATGAAGATGGAAGACATAAAAACAGCAATCATCCATGAGACTTTACACTTTAATAAAAAAAAAGCAAAAACGGATGCATTTGAAAAGCGAACTAGAAACGGTCAGGACAAAAAGAATCGCAGCCGAATTTAACCACGGAAATACGTCATTCGGGAACCATGGTTGTGTAGTGGGTAGACGCTCGCATGCAGGCTCGGTGGCTGTGGGTTCGATTTGTTTGGGTGCAGCCTATCATGGGTATCAGGATATATTATGGGAAGTAAAGGTGGGCGGCACGGTGCTGATCACATCACCCACCGGGCGTCGACTGGTCGATACAAATATGGATTTAGCTCCATATGCCGGGCGGGTACACAATTACACCAGGCCTTAACAAGTGTGCGACTCTGTCCAGACATGTAAAACCACAAGGATGAAACGAACACAATGACAACAAACCAGAAACCAGGAAGCTGATATACGCATCTCCATTTACGAAAGAAGAAATACAAGATACACCATAAGGGCCCCGACTATAACGAAATCGATAAGTCGACAGTTGAACGGAGCCATTATTCTCAAGAATTGGAAATGGAATTGGAACCAAATGTTCAATGTGCCGAGGAGCGGCTGGCCGAGTGACTAAGAATACCGAGTTCTCTTTCGGCAGACCTGAATTCGAATCCTCGGTAAAGTGTAGGATTCTTTTTTTCTCTCGGGAAAAAAAAAAAGAAACCCTAACCTGCACAGTTCGTGTCGAGTGCACTAGCCAGGCGGGCTTAATGCCTCAGGCTCAAAACTCCCTGGTCCTACACCGCATGGTACTATAGACAGTAGATGACAGTTTGACAGTGGCCAGTCAAATGTGCCTTAATGCCTGTGTAAAGGTATTGTACTTACTTGACGTCATGCTGGCATTATTGTAGGTCTGCAGGCAGCAGCCTTGCTTGTCAGTCCGTGGGTCGCGTGTTTGATTTCCATCCAGGCGGGGACATTTTCCCCCATTAACCCGAGTTCCCAGGTCGGCCTAGTCCAAGACAGGTACCAAGAAATGTCCTAGAAGTAAAGACGGACTGCGTGATATTGACTTTATGACCTACTGAGTGCCGATTAATGTAACACTATGGAGATAGCATCATAATAGCAAGGACGTTGCGCTTGTAATACACGATCGCGGTCGGACGAGTTTCGATGCCTGCACTCGCCGTTGGCTACGGGAGGGAAAGCCTGACCACCTGTTATTCCGTGCACCCACACTTACAAACATGAAATGGTCCTAGGACCCCATATACTCACCGCAGCTTCCTGCTGCAGGTCTGGATCAAACATATATGGATGACGAAATATGGGAAAATAAGGGTGTGTCACAGTTATGACTTAACAGTTGTTAATACGAGGGTAAGTTAATAAGAAAGTCACAAATGGCTGTAGAAAAATAACTAAATATGATAACAACCTGAAACGAGTTTATTTGTATACATACATTGTCCCTTTATTTATCAATATAATTTCCACCAACATCGATGAACTTATTTCATAGTTTTATCGGTTCTCCCAAACCGGCTGCATAGAACTGCGTGCTCTGGTTTCTAAACAACGTTTTCACTTCACGTTCAACTTCGGCGTCAATCGCGAAATGTCTCCCGCCAAGCGATTTCCAGTAAAGCGGTGCATAGCTGGGTAGAAAAAGTTACGAGGGCGAGTCAATAAGTAAGTCACACAGTTCTGAGAGATGGCCTGTGAGAACAGGGCACGCAGGTTTGTCATATTTAGTTATTTTTCTACAACCATTTATGACTTACTAATTAACTTACCCTCGTAAGATAGCAGACACGTTGCATTATAATGCAATGACAACGTTTCGGCGATATATAAACCCATGGTATATATGGTAAGTCGCTTAAGACGATTAATCAGTTAACTACACTAAATTTTTGTTTTGTTTTTGGGAGGTTATTTTTGGGTTTTGTTCGCATATCCTTTACAGGACATCGTTATCAACATCAGCATATTTCAGCTGATTGTTGATTTCTTGGCAAGATTACGCTCAGTAGTTTGCCATTGCTTTCCGAGCGACCGGCTCACATACCCTTAAGTTACCGACGCGGAGAGAACCGCTACCGATTCTCGCGCAATGTCACGTTACTCACGAGAGTATACGGGATTACGGAGAAAGTCGTGTAACCTCTAGATCAGGGAGCCGGCATAAGTACAGCATAGGGTCTGAAAACAGCTGTGGGCGTTTTGTGTTGATTTCGATGGTATGAAGTGTCGGTCGTTCAGAAAACAACGGCAAACTACTGAACGTAAAAATTGCCAATCAAATCACAAAAGATTAAAATATCATAAGGTTGTTTGTGACGTCCTGTAAACTTCTTTTTTTTTTTTGCGCTCTCTCGCTTTAAACTCAAGCGTAGTCCATATACTGCAGGACTGAATCTTCCGTGTGGATTGGAAATTTTACATATTAACTGCCCCTCGCCATTAGACGAACCCACTCCGACTTCAGAGGTACTTGTAATTAACGTCCCCAAGCCAAGGACGATAGGTCAACATTTTAGTCCAGCTGACCGGTGTAGGGACCTTATCTCGGATTCAGCACACCGGATGTTTAAGAACACGCGTTCTTATCCATTCGGCCATACTGACCTACATCCTGTAAACGTTATCATTTACCAGTTACCCACCACAGCGTAACAGGAGAATCTGTCACCGGATTACCTACCTCTACATTGCAAGATATTCGGGGCATGAGTCGCACTAATAACTACTTGAACTCACGGTTAGTTTGAGAAGAACAACCGAATCCGTCACTCTGTAGTGTTTCCTATGAGACGGTTGGATCATAATAACACTGTACTAATCGAATCAGTCGAAACTGTTGGATCATAATAAAATTGTACCAATGGGGCTAAACTGAAACGATTGGATCATAATAATACTGTACCAATCTGGCTCAATCAAAACATTTAGAACATAATAAAACTGTACCAATCGGGCTCAATCAAAACGATTAGGACATAATAAAACTGTACCAATCCAGCTCAATCAAAACGGTTGGATCATAATAAAATGTGCCAAAAAAAAAATGGTGTTATGAAAGGCCGTGGACTCAAGAGAAAAACAGATATGAAAAGTCATAGCCTCAGAAGATGATGCCATAGATGTGGAAAGCAGTCTACAGCTGCACAAACCCCAGGCTGGAGACTTGACTCTGCGAGGATGAATGGGCTAATAGTGGGCTGGGGATTGAATACTTTCATTTTGTTTTAATTATCTTCATGAGCCTCTCTAGATGTGTCAGTGTGTGGATGGGTGGGTGGGTGGGTGTATTGTGTCGATGTGTGTGTGTGTGTGTGTTAAATGGGTGTATATGTGTTTGTGTGGGCATGTGTGTGCATGTGTATGTGTGTGTATGTGTGTGTATTTTCGTGAAAGTGTGTGTATGTGTGCGATATGTGTGTATGTGCGTGTGTGTAAGTGTGTGTGTGTGTATGTGTGTGTATGTTCGTGTGTGTATGTGCATATGTTTGTGTGGATATGTGTGCATGATTGCAGTGTATGCGAGAGAGTGTGTATTTGTATGTTACTGAGTGTGTGCATAACTGTGCGAGTTTGTGCTAATGATGTGAGTATGTATGCAGGTATGAGTGCGTACGTGTTTATGAATGTTCGTGTGTACGTGTGTCTGCCTGTCTCATAACATGGTAATATGTATTGTTTATATTTACAAAATCAATTTGACAATGTTTTTCCCTATGTAAATGTAACATGCACATTTGATGAATGACAGATGAGTGATTGGAAGTGCCGAATGTAAGACGGGCCTGCGTGCCCAATTTGTTACTCTTTGAAAATAAAGATCGTTCGTTCGTTAGCTCGTTCGTTCGTTCGTTTTCTTGTCTGGAACCCAGAAGGCAAATGAAATAGCGGAAGACGTAAAGACACACAGAGAAGGAAATTACAGACAGAGATGTATAATATTGGGAGGACATGGAGAGGGCTGTAGGAGATAGCACTGATTGGGACGGCTGGGTCTGGCTTGGTTCAGGCCTACGCCTCAATGGGGGATAAAGGGCAGAAGAGAGAAGAAGAAGAGAAAGGCTGCTGGTGAGAGAGTACAAAATGTGGCGCGGAGGACAAAATTAGGCAGTAATTCAGCGACTGGTAGTGGAGCACGTCGGTGATTACAATATTATTATTACCAGTGACGTGTCGGTATGTAAAAGTAAGTCTGACCTTTAACATGCTTTAAGTCATATTGGTATGGTAGAATACCAAAGGACGTCTTTTTGCTAAATGTTGGTGAATTACAGATGGGTAGAAAGATCTCCGGGTCGATATAAAGATGTGTGTAAGCGGGACATGATTGATACATACATTAATAATGCACATTGGGGGGCAAGTCTCCGCTGAACGTGTTGCAAGGCGGGTAAACGTCAGAAATGTAATAAAGACAAAGGAGAAAATGATTGCAGATAGGTCACACACCGAGCGTGTGAGATGTAAGATGGTGCGTTATGGTGAAAATGACTATGTGTTCACATGCATCCACCGTGGACGAACATGTACAGCACGAATTAGACTGATCAGTCACATTCGCTACCGCCATGGGTTGTAGTTATCATGCCTTTTTTTTTATAGCACAGTGTAACAAACTATGGTCTGTCAAGATGGCAAGGTGCCAATGTATGAAGGCATATTGGGCACTCGATGCTAGTCCCATATTGTGATAGATTACTTGGTACTAGATGGGTGATGTGATGAGTATCACTACGGCCGCCTTATTTCCCACGACATTGCCTGGTACTCATTTTAAACTGGGTCGACCTGGGAACAAAGGTAAATTAAAATATAATATTCGAAACAGCCTCGGTGCGTATCGAACCCATGACCACATGGTCGACAGGCAAGCTTTAGCCACTACACCACCGCCGCTCCCAGGACATACAGGAGTCGAGATATTTCCATTTCTGAACGCATCAATTAGACATTAGATTAGAGACATTAGACGTAGACAGTCAAAACTTGTGGGCATGTTATGAGAAAAAAAATGAATTGGAGAACTTGGTGACAACTGGCAAAATCGAAGGGAAGAGACCAAGGGGAAGACCAAGAAGTAAACACCTGGATGGCTTGGCCACATGGCATGGTCGAGACAGAAACACGGAGCTGATCCACGACTCTGATGATCGAGTGAGATCGCTTATCGGCATGGCACATGATGGATGGACGTATCAATTGCAGCCTTAACATGATTAATATCTAGGACATACACAGTTGATATATTCCCATTTCTATATGTGTCAGATGTGTCCTTAAACCTGTAACGATCTAGGACAGTGGTTCTCAACCTTTTTTGGTCCGTGACCCCTTCACCATATTTTCAGAACGTCATCCCCCCCCCCTCCTTTCCTATCAAAAGTTTGTCCCGTGCCCCCCTTCACCGTAGTTTCAGAAAAGTCATCCCCCCCCCCTTTTCATATTTCCTATCTAAAAATCCCCCCAGCCCTACACAGTATACGTAAAAATGGAAGGTAATTTAATAGCATATACTAAAACAAGTCTAGACATCCACATAAAACATGATTTGTGGGTCTACTTACTTTATAAAATGAATTTTAGAAGGATGAGACGTACATAACTGTAAAGTATGAAGGGAAAAACAATATCAAGTAATCGGTTCTTATATTAACGCGATCTTGAAATGGTCTTCATTCCCCCCCCCCCCCCCCCTGGAAACCCTAAAATTACACCCTGGGGGGGGGAAGGGGGGGGGGAATTCCCCACCGGTTGAGAACGACTGATGTAGGACATACAGAGTTTCGGTATTTCCAGTTCTAGACGTGTCAATTGCAGCATTAGAGCTATATGCCTATAATGATCTAGAACAGGGGGGGGGGGGGGCAGTTCGATTGTTAAGGGGGGCAATTCGAAAATGGAAGAAATCGGCTGGATATAACAAAACGAGGAGACTTGAGACTGAAGGTAACTAAATTGGAACCTGACATAAAATCTCTTTGCAGCAAGCATCAAGCGCAAGGATCTCACTAAATGTAAATAATAAATAATTACTAATAATTAAATTAATATAGAAAAATCTTTCATTAAAATTATTTAGTACTTGAATTTCAGGTCTCCATTATATATTTTGAAAATTTACTTACTGTGTTTGCTCAATAATTTCCTATTGATTTCTTCCTAAAACCTATCTTTCAAGTTTCTTTAGTGAACATTTCAATTTTTGAATATTAAAAATAATGTATATATTAGGTGGGGGAGGGGGGGGGGGGGGATAAGAATTATGGAAAGGCTTAGGTGGGGCATAGCACTAAAAAGGTTGGGAAACACTGATCTAGAACATATAAAGTTGAGATATTTCCATTTCTATACGTGTTGAATTCATCGGTTATTTCCAGAGCCTGTAATTTATTACTACACATGACGGGCCAAGCAAGCGATGCCTGCGTCGTGTCGTATTGATTAGCTGGCGATCTCTCGTCTCGATACCTCCTCTCTCTCTCTCTCTCTCTCTCTCTCTCTCTCTCTCTCTCTCTCTCTCTCTCTCTCTCTCTCTCTCTCTCTCTCTCTCTCTCTCTCTCTCTCTCTCTCTCTCTGCTAACGTCCTTGAGGACATTGTCATTCCCGACCGCCCCAGTGATAGGCTGTATTCAGGTCTGTTGTATCGAGGTCAACATATTCCCTGCAGTGGTCCACGGGCAGACAGTCAATAATCCATTGACTTAAACATAAACGTCCATGTGACCGCACATATAAGAGCACTTTCCTGTAAGCTTCCAGTGCGCTGATGATAGGGTAGGCTGTTAAACCAACATTAACACCAGCATTAAGTTGGACTGCAACATTACCTTCTCGTTCAGAGAGCCATAGCAAACTACTGAACGTAAACTTGCCTAAAAAGTCAACCTGGAGTTGATGGCAATGTCCTGGAAAGAGGGACCATTTCAATCAATCAGGTGCCGTCTCCACAATGAAGGTTGGCTCCCATAGATCTCCAACACTGTCTGTCTCTCGCCCTGACTACGTTCTGTCAGACTGATGTTCGTCCTTCTCTTGATGTTATCTTCCCACTTGTATCGTTGTCTACCTCTTGCTCATTTGCCCTCAACCTTGCCCTCCAGTATGGTCAAGGATAATTTACTTACACATAGACAGGTCAGAAGATCTCCCTGTCCACTAAACATACTGATAAATAGCACACATCTGGAACAAGTTGAAGAATTTAAACGTCTAAGAAATATGATCATAGAAGATGGCAGAACAGACAGACAAATCGAAATCATATGTCCAAAAGCAAGCACGCTAAATATATCAACTATCTTCCACAATGAAACATCCAAATATATCTATGCCCACACAACGACAGGTAATAAATAGCCTATTCACACCAACCCTATGCTACCAATGTCAAACTTGGACAGTATATACATCACACTTATGCAAAGTCAACGCCTGCCAGATGAGATGCTTGAGAATAACTGCCAACTTAACTATCCGAGACCGAGTAAGAAATGATGGCATATGGTAGCAAACATATTAATTATATATCAAATTAAAGGGGGCTGCATAAGGAAAACTATTGAATATAAGCTCATGGCAGATACGGAAAGTAGCTTGAGGCGATTAATCATCCCATGGCACTTAATCAGTTAATATTACAGTTAAGTGATCAGTTTAATTTCCTTTGATTTCCACAAAGCTCCTAGTGCTAGTCTTGTTTTTGTATTCTTATTCCGACAGCGTTGTCTGTTTCCCTATCTTTGTCTACATTGATACCCAAATAAATGAATGATTCCGCCGCTTGAAGTGAGGTTTCGCCAAGGGAGATTAGGTTATTTGCTTCTTTTAATCTCATTATCCTTGCATTTCCCCTGTGAATTTTTCGACCTAATTGATGTGACCTCCAACTGACAGCTTAATCAGCAGAACGTTTTCTACACATCAAACGGAAACCCCCTCCCCGCGCCAGCTTACACTTCTGCCTCTCTATCTCATCTCTCTGACCTGGTTCGGTTAGTTTCAGCTGATTGTTACCACCACTTATCCTAGTTGCCATTCAACGAATGTATTACCAAAACGAGAAATAGACGGTAAGCTTGAATAGAACACGATATTATGAAAAAACAAAATAGACATTGCGGCTAATACCTTCGTCGGCACAGAAAAAACAAAAACACACTGACACCACAACATGGAAAACTCTGTATGAAAAACTCTGTATGAAAAACTCTGTATGAAAAACTCTATATGAAAAACGCTATGTGAAGACCTCTATATGAAAAACTCTATATAAAAACTCTTTATTAAAAACTATATATGGAAAACTCTATATGAAAAACTCTATATGAAAAACTCTATACGAAACAATCTATACGAAAAACTCTATATGGAAAACTCTATATGAAAAAACCCTATATGAAAAACTCTATTTGTAAAACTCTATATAAAAACGCTACATGAAAAACTCTATATCAAAACTCTATATGAAAAAAAACTCTATATGAAAAACTCTGTATGAAAACTCTATATAAAAACTCTATATAAAAAAAAAACTCCATATCAAAACTCTATATTAAAAACTCTATGGGAAAACCTCTGTATGCAAAACTCTACATAAAAACTCTATATGAAAAACTCTATAAGAAAAACTCTATATGAAACACTCTATATAAAAACGCTACATGAAAAACTCTATATCAAAACTCTATATGAAAAACTCTGTATGAAAAACTCTATATAAAAATCTCTATATAAAAAAACTCTATATTAAAAACTCTATGGGAAAACCTCTGTATGCAAAACTCTATATAAAAACTCTATATGAAAAACTATATATGGAAAACTCTATATGAAAATCTCTATATGAAAAACTCTATATGAAAACACTATATGAAATCCGAAGAGCGGAAAAACTTTATATAAAAACAACTCTATATGAAAATATAAATATATAAGTAACTTATCTATGCCGGCTCTGTGACGAAGGGGTTTAAAAATGCAATCAGCCCGCCTTGTGTGAGTTTCCATATAATGGTATGAGTGTCGGTCGTTCAGAAACCAATGGTAAACTATTGAACGTAAACTTGCCAAGAAATCATAAACAGCCAAAAATGCTGGGGTTGACTGCGGCGTCCTGTAAAGGATATACAACTAACTTTTAACTTATCTATATCTTTGTTGTTCACTGGACACGCCTGTCATCAGATCCGCGTGTATGATTCCAACAAAGTGCTACCGCCTACTTGCCATTCAGGAAGGAAAGAGTTTTTGGGTCAGGACTTGCAAGTACCATCATCTTGAGGCGTGTATTTGGGTTGACCTCTGAAATGCTATGGACGAAAAAAAAAAAACGAGCAAGTCCTACTCGAAACAATTGAAAACCATAAGCTGATGAGAGAAATTTGAAGTTGACTGTTACGATGTTTTGGGCACTTTATGAGAAGAAATAAACCGGAGAACTTGTCCACCGTAAAGTGTGTCAAATGTGCCAAATACATGCAATGTGTGTGAAATGTGCCAAATACACCTTAATGTGTGCGAAATGTGCTAAATATGCCTCAATGTATGTAAAATATGCCAAATACACCTGCATGTGTGTAGAAGATAGCGTGACTACTTGTTAAACCGCACATTTATTCCTATTATTCTAATAGCTTGATCGTCAGTATTTCTGTGTTCAACATTTGAGTATTCTCCACGTTTCACCTGGTCAAACACTAATTGGCCATGAGAACATCTCTTTTGGTGGAGTATTGATGCATGATAAGGCAGACGTGGTTGCGGCCTTGTGGGAGCACGTGTACACCTCGGAGGAGCAAATGGATCACCTTGGTCTGGCAAGAATGCAACAGCGTGGAGTGACGAGGGGATCTGGCCGATGCTCGACGCTTAGAGGAAAGGCAAGACGCACATATAATCAGATTGCTACTGGTACTATTGGGGTTGGAACTCTTTGCTGGCTTCTGAGGATGGGGACGGAGCACTTATGGGAATGCTCCGAATGCTGTCATGTCGGTTCCTAAATCAATAAATTAATCAATCAATTTGTACCGAACGTTGCAGTCAAACCCTGCATTTTTTGGCTATATTTATCAGACAAGTGTATATTCAGTAGTTTGCCATTGATTTCTGGACGACCGTCTCTGATACTATTGTTAAAATTCAGTACAAATCGGTCTGCTTTAAAATCGCCCACAGCTGATTTCTAACTGGGCATGCAAGATCACCAGTCGCGTTCGACGCGTTTGTAGCATAAACGGCAGTCTCCAAATGTAATAGTAGTATATTGAGGTTTCCAGACACATATTTCCAGGCTGAACTGCTAGGCTGACTGCTAGGCTGGGTCTTATGAAGGAAATATGGGGGTATTTTTGGGGGAAATGTCGACTCGGTAAAAAAAATTTGTGGGAACGGGATTTTTTCGGCGATATTACTAATAATATATTAGTAATATTACTAATCTGAGTTCAACCTGCAGCAGGTACAATATGAGTATAAACACAGCCAAAACCGAAGTAATGCAAGTTAGCAGATCGCCAGGCCCACTAAGTATACAGATAAATAACACACCTCTGAAACAAGTTAAAGAATTCAAATACCTTGGAAGTATGATCACAGAAGATGGCAGATTAGACAGAGAAATTGAAATCAGATGTCAAAAGCTAGTGCACTTACATATCAACTGTCACCCTTACTGAAACATCCAAACATACCCATGTCCGCAAAACGACAGATAATAAACAGCATATTCACACCAACCCTATGCTACCAATCTCAAACCTGGACTTTATCCAAATTACACCTTCGCAAAATCAACACCTGCGAAATGAGATGCCTGAGGAGAGCTGCCAACTTAACAATCCGAGACCGAGTAAGAAATGTTACTATCAGACAGACTGTGGGATCAACACCTTGTGCCACATTTATTGAAAGACAGAAGATCAAGTGGTTTGGCCATGTTGTTAGAATGCAACATCAGCAACTACCATCACTGGCCTTACATCAAAGATCATCTGCGACGAGACCACGAGGACGTCCAAGAAGAAAATGGATTGACGACATCAGAGACATTGTACAACCACACGGAATGACACTATCCAGTGCCGCCCACCGAGCGCTGGAACGCAAATTATTCCTCCCCACGGCAGAAGTGGAAGATGAAGATGATGATGATGATGATGATGGTGTCTGTAAAATTAATTAAGGTAAAAGTATTCGGTGGGAATAGAAAGGTTGTGCGTACGGATGAGGGAGGGCTGTAAGTTACGTATATGAATGTGTTAGTATGCGTGGTGCTGTATAAACAAGGGTGTGATGGATCGTGGTTTCTACTCATGGGTATATGGTGGTGGCGTATATGAATGTATTAGTATGGGTAGTGATGTATAAACAAGGGTGTGATGGGTCGTGGTTTCTACTCATGGGTTGGATATATGGTGGTTACGTATATGAATGTATTAGTATGCGTGGTGATGTATAAACAAGGGTGTGATGGGTCGTGGTTATACTCGAAGTAAGAGGTGGTTATCTGAACAGTGTGATAGTAGTGAAAGTAAAGGGTGGTATATTCACCGATTACAAAGGAAATCTTATAAAGTTATAATGGGTATGGTGGTAAGGGGGTATTAGTGATCAAGTAGGAGTGATATAGGGGTGGTCATAAATGTAATAAGAGGTGTTCGCAGTTACACACTGGTCAACCAGTGGTCAAGCAATGGTCAAGTAAGGGTCAAGTAGTCAATTAAGGAAATTTTAGGGAAAAGTGATTGTAATGAGATGGTGATGATTAAAGAGTGGTAAATTAGTGATCAATCAGTGGTCAAGGAGTGGTCAAGTGGTCAAGTAAGAAAAATTTTAGGGAAAATTGGTCGTAGTAACATGGTAATGTTTAAATTAGTTGTAAATTAGTGGTCAAGTAGTGGTCAAGTAGTAGTCAAGCAGTGGTCAAGCGGTGTGTAAGTGAGGAAAATTTTAGGGAAATTTTAGGGAAAAGTGATTGTAACGACATGGTGATGATTAAAGAGTGGTAAATTAGTGGTCAAGCAGTGGTCAAGCAATGGTCAAGTGGTCAAGTGAATAAATTTTAGCGGAAAGTAGTTGTAGTGACATGGTGATGCTTAAAGGGTGGTAAATTAGTGGTCAAGTAGTGGTCAAGTAGTGGTCACGTAGTGGTCAAGTGGTCGAGTGACCACTTAAATTGTAGAGGACGATGTGCCTAAGATTATGGTAGTGATTAAAGTGATCGATGACGTGGTCAAGCAGTGGTCAAGTAGTCAAGTGACCACTTAAATTGTAGGGGAAAGTACGTATAGTGCAATGGTGGTGGGTAAAGTGAGGAGGAATCACTAGTAGTGATAATAGTACTACCAATATTAGAGACAAGAATATTAGCTGGTGCGTTATTATTATACTATATTTTTGTGGGGTGTGTAAAATTCATACAAAGAGGGTCATACAAACACAAAGAGGATCACACAAACACACATACAAATACAAAGACAACCATACACAGACACACCCATACTATTACTACTGGTACCACAACAAGTACACACCCATAAACAAATACACACCTACAAACAAAACCACACAACGACACAGACACACTTGTACATACAGACACAGAAGTACAGACAATCCATACTATTACTACTGTCATCACAACTATACACAGACACACCCATACACACTTGATACACTTATACATACAGACCTACAAGCACAAAGTCAACCACACACAGCCATAATCAATTACACAAATACACACCTACAAACAAACACACACAAAGACACAGACACACTTGTACATACAGACACAGACAACCCATACTATTACTACTGTCATCACAACTATACTCAAGTACACACCCATAAACAAATACACAAGAACACCCAAAGACAAATACAAAGACAACCATACACAGACAACCCATACCATTACTACTGTCACTATCAACAGATATACACACGTACAGAGACAGCACAGACACACCCATACCATTACTACTGTCATCACAACTATACACACGTACAGAGACAGCACAGACACACCCATACCATTACTACTGTCATCACAACTATACACAAGTACAGACACACTCACCCATAATCAATTACACAAATACACACCTACAAGCAAAAACACACAAAGGCACAGACACACTTGTACATACAGACACAGAAGTACAGACAATCCATACTATTACTACTGGTACCACAACAAGTACACACCCATAATCAATTACACAAATACACACCTACAAACAAAAACACACAAAGACACAGACACACTTGTACATACAGACACAGACAATCCATACTATTACTACTGGTACCACAACAAGTACACACCCATAATCAATTACACAAATACACACCTACAAACAAAAACACACAAAGACACAGACACAGTTGTACATACAGACACAGACAACCCATACTATTACTACTGTCATCACAAACTATACTCAAGTACACACCCATAACAAATACACAAGAACACTCAAGACAAATACAAAGCACAACCATACACAGACAACCCATACCATTACTACTGTCACTATCAACAGATATACACACGTACAGAGACAGCACAGACACACCCATACCATTACTACTGTCATCACAACTATACACAAGTACAAACACACTCACCCATAATCAATTACACAAATACACACCTACAAACAAAAACACACAAAGACACAGACACACTTGTACATACAGACACAGACAACCCATACTATTACTACTGGTACCACAACAAGTACACACCCATAATCAATTACACAAATACACACCTACAAACAAAAACACACAAAGACACAGACACACTTGTACATACAGAAACAGACAACCCATACTATTACTACTGTCATCACAACTATACACAAGTACAGACACACTCACCCATACACAAGAACACTCAAAGACAAATACAAAGACAACCAAACAAACACACGTACAGATTCAGAAGTACAGACAATCCAAACCATTACTACTGCACAACAACTACACACCCATACACAAATACACACCTACTACAAACTCAAAGACACACACCCATACCATTACTACTGGTACCACAACCACTACAGATACACTTGTACTACAGACCTACAAGAATATCACATACCCCCTTTTGGTAAAGAACGCGGATGTCCGAGACAGCCCCTACGTCATCAACGCCATATGCAAAAGTCATTAAGTATGAGTCATCGGTGTGTGGGAAGCAGGCGTGAGAATAGCTTGTCTAACTGCCACGTCAGCTAGGTCGTGTGCAGACCCAGTGTATAAAATAGACGGCGTCTCTTGTGAGCACAGTACCAGTTCACGGGCTGACTTGGGTATCTACAGAGGTGCTTCAGGCTGGTGTGAGCAGTGTAGTAAGCATATATTGTTCACGTACTGACTTGGCTACATCGGTGAAACAGGTTGGTGTGAGCATTGTTCGTGTAGTAACCAGCTATTTTTCACGTAGTGACTTGGCTAGCTACAGCAGTGAAACTTGGTGTGAGCCTTATTCGTTTCGTTGGCCTCTGATAAAACAGTGAAACATTGTATACACCAGAACATTTTTTTTGTGATTGTAAGAAAGGAAAAAAAAACAGTTTATCAATATGACCACCAGATCTACTGTCACGTGTTCAGTGTGCGACAAAGCGTATTGTGATAAGTATACCCTTAATCGTCACATTCGGACCATTCACGAGGGGAAAGACCAAATATATCCCTGTCAGTTATGTGATAAGGTGTATAATACGAACGATGGCCTACAAAAACACAAACGAATACGTCATCAGCCACGTATGAATACATCAAACACTACAATACCAGAGACGACAGCACCACCTGTCTATTTACACCAGCCTCGTAGTCTAACGCAAGTACCAGACTGCCACCACTGTATCTTCAATGATAACCTTACCCGCCATAATAGGAACATTCACAATGATTATCCCTGTCCAGTTACGTACCAATCTATACAATTCGAACCTACACGGTACTTACATCAACCAGGACATCACGAGAAAGGATGACACCCTTAGACACCTGGCAACACCTCCACTCATAGTAGCAGAGGATATCCAACCAAATGATAGAGACAGCTTGGCAGCCCTTAAGGCGTACTGCAAGGACCTATCGCTTATGCTACCCAATCAAGTGGTAGTATTAGAAAAAGTGTCGACCACCGCTATCGGGGTGGTTTGGTATGATAAAAAAGAAGTATTCAGATATCTTGTGTGATATCTCATACATGTCTTTATTCTGGATCCGAAACAAATAAGGTATGTGTGATGACTTCGACAACAACAGTGTTTTTGATAGTCAACCACCAGAGCCCAGAAGAATGAAGATCACTAAATCAGAACTTTTTGGTTTTTCACTAATCATGTATGTCATTGAATTTTTCTTATGATATATATCTAAACTGTTTTTCACTAATCATCTATGTCATTGATTTTATCGTATATCACTAAAGTGTTTTTCACTAAGCATCTATGTCATTGATTTTATCTTATATCACTAAAGTGTTTTTCACTAAGCATCTATGTCATTGATTTTTTCTTATATCTCTAAACTGTTTTTCACTACTCATGTATGTCATTGATTTTTTCTTATATCACTAAAGTGTTTTGATGAATAACACATTCTTTGATATATTGAAACCAAGATTTTGGTTTTGTTGATTTTCTTTAGTGGTTTGTTTTTGTTTTGTTGATTTTCTTTAGTGGTTTGTGCTCATAACGTTGTCTTGTCGGCTCAGAGCTTACATTACCAGACATGAACAAAGTCTTAGAAGAAGTTATGGCAAATACAGAACAGTCAAATATATTTTTAAAAAAACCTAGGAAAAAATAACCAAAGGCGAAAAGGCCAAAATACGAAATGTCTCGACCAAGCTTATAAAAATCTAGGAAAAAATATTACAACTAAAAGGTTGATCAAAAATTATAAATTCAAACATTATAAAAATAACCAAATATGAAAAACATCGTCCAAAGACAGAAATATTTCAACTAAACTTATAAATAAATCACCAAAACGGAAAAGGTCAAGTACAGAAATAGCTATGGAAAAGTAAGTCCCACAAAACTAAGAAAGAAATGTAACTTATGTAGTCAATTGTGTATTATCTGAAAAGACGCTATCAATGTCACCCCCTTTCCTTGTTTTACTTTTTACC
>JACEFZ010020730.1:300000-334934 GCA_014155875.1 Cepaea nemoralis | reverse complement strand
TTTCCGCACACGGTAAGATATTTTTTAAATCCACTGCAGTGACAAACACGTCCGTGCAAGTCAATCCTCAGAGTTACACTACTTGTAAACAAAGCATGTTTTTACCCAACAGCCTTGAGTGGCCACGTGACGTTCTTTTGATGTTAACAAAAGTGGTTCAAGGGCAGATTATCCATTTCTGAATAAATTCTCTTCCTTGGGTTTCATCAATGTCACAATAGTAGATTATCTCCCCTTTTGGACAATCCATGCACAAGTCGCCTCCCCCTTTTTTCAACATATGCCTACAATTTCCCGTCTTGTGGGGACTGTCAAAGACGATTTTCCTGTTTGATGCTGGAGACTTCCCCAGGTTAGCGGTGTCTTTGATCTAACTGGTAAACAACTGCAGCTGTGCATTCCGACTTTATTGTTTTTCTGTCCCGGTAAAAAAACAAATGTAGCTTTGCACACAGGCCATAAATATGACCGTCTGTATTGTCATTATCTGGTTGATACACAGTGAAATCATGACATAGGCCCCCTCTTAAGAGAGTAGTCCATCTCACTCTTCTCCACTGTGAATTCAATCCAGATGATTCATTCCTCTTCTTCAGGAGCTGGGTGTCTTGATAAGAAGTCCGCTCCAACATTTTCCTTCCCAGGAATATACTCCACTGTGAAATTGTAGGGTTGAAGTAACAACGACCACCGCATCAAACGGGCGTTGAGCTTCTGAGAAGTAGCCAGGAACATCAGGGGCTGATGATCTGACTGGACCCGAAACTTAACTCCATACAAATAGGGCTGGAATTTTTGCACGGCCCATACGAGAGACAAGCACTCTCTCTCGACGGTCGAATAATTCCTCTCAGCCTGGAGTAGCTTCTTGCTTGCGTATGCCACAGGTTTCAAAACCGAAGCATCGTCTTTCCCTTCCTGTAACAAAGCTGCCCCAATCCCAATCCCACTTGCATCAGTTCTCAACACAAATGGTTTGGAAAGGTTCGGGAGCTGTAATACAGGTTTGCTGACCAAGGCCTCCTTTAACTGACTATAGGCAGTCTCACATTCTGGTGTCCAAATGATTTGGTCCGGGAATCCCTTTTTCAAGGTTTCCGTCAATGGAGCTCCCAGTTCAGTGAAATGTGGGATAAATTTCTGGTAGAATCCACACAACGAGAGAAAAGATCGCACGTCCTTCTTCGTTTTTGGCCTTGGGGCATTTCTGATTTTCTCCAGGTTCTTCTCTTCTGGGACAATGTGTCCTGGAGTGATGGTGTGACCTAGAAATTCCAGAGTCTGGTAACCAATCATGCACTTGGTTGGACGAGCGGTAAGCCCTGCTTCCTTGAGTCTATTAAACACTCTCTCCAAGGATTGCAAATGGTCATCCAAGCTGTCACTGGAAATCAGAATATCATCCATGAAGGAGATGATGGCCGGATCCTGTAAAGGATCTAGTAAAGTCCTCATCATACGTGTAAACACACTAGGTGCATTGCTGAGTCCAAAGGGCATGACCTTGAATTCGTAGTGTCCACTGGGTGTACTGAAGGCCAGCAGTGGTCGAATCTCCGGTTTGACTGGTATTTGATAGTACCCCCGACTCAGATCCACCTTTGAAAAGTACCGAGCCTTATGGAGCCTAGCGAATAACTGCGTTGGATTCGGCAAAGGTTCCACCTGAAATTGTGTATGACTGTTCAGAAGTCGGTAGTCTATACACAACCGGTGTTCTCCACTTGGTTTCCGTAACAAAACTACCCCCGCATTGTATGGGGATGTGGATGGTGCAATCACGTCATCCTCCAGCAGTTTTTGTATTTCCTCCTCCAGGGCCTTTTCTTTAGAGAAGGGCACTGGGTAAACCTTTTGGCGAACAGGCTCCTGTGTGGTCAACGTCATCTCGAACTCCACCAACCTCGTTCGTCCTGGTTTATCAGTCAGTATCTCCTTATGAGACCTGAGAACCTGGGTTATCTTCTCCCTCTCCTGGGAGGTCAGATCAGGGTTCACCTGCACATCCTTGTAGGTTTCCTGGTGTACCAGGGGATATTCCCTGCCCTCGCTGGTTCCCACTTCTGTCTCCACTGCAACTGCCATTGCCATGAGGTGAGCTGCTTTTTCTCCGGGTCTCTCTTCGTATTTCCGCAAGAGATTGATATGGAAAATCTTCGACTTTCCCCGGATCCGGATCTGATAGTTGGTTCTGGATATCACCCTTTCCACGGGAAATGGTCCTTGCCAACCTATCTCCAGTTTGTTGTTTCCCGTTGGGAGTAGCAACAAAACTTTGTCTCCCACCTCTAGAGATCTGTCTTTAGACCTACGGTTGTAGTAAGCCGCATGTCTTTTCCTGGCCTTTTTCAAGTTTTGATTTGCCAGAGTCCATCCTTTGTGGAGTTTTTCTTTTAGTTCCTCCACGTATTTATAGGAAGAGATCACTTCTTCTGACGTCCCCTCTTCAGTCCAACTCCTCAACATGGCTTCCAACGGTCCTTTAATTGGACGACCAAACAGCAACGTAGCGGGTGGTAGTCCTGTTGAGCCATGAGGAACTTCCCGATAGGCAAAGAGTGCTGCTGGGATATATTCATCCCACCTATCAGGTTTTTCCTGCGCCAGTTTCCTGAGCATTGTCATCAACGTGCCGTTGAAACGCTCTACTTGTCCATTGGCTTGAGGATGGTAAGGGCTGGTATGTATGTGGTTAGAGTGAAACACTCTAAATACCTCCTCCATGAGTTTTCCACAAAACTGGGACCCATTGTCCGTCAGAATTTGATCTGGAAAGCCTAATCTTGTAAAGGCCTCCATCAGTGCATCCGCCACTCGTTTCGAGTCAATCGTGGTCAACGGTATGGCTTCACCCCACATTGTACAGCAATCCACCATTGTGAGTATATACATGTTCCTCTTCCTAGTCCTGGGAAGTGGACCCACGATATCGATGGCTACCCTCTCGAAAGGAGAGTTCATAATGGGCATCTCACCCAAGACCACCGGTGCTGTCCAGTGTTTCGGTGCCACCCTCTGGCACTCAGGGCATGACTTCACATACCGACGCACATCCTCTGTCATTCCCGGCCAATAGTAGTGGCAGGAAATCCGCTGCATGGTGGCGGCAATACCCATGTGTCCACTAAAGGAGATGGTATGCCCCATATGAAGAATCTGGGACCGGTGAGCTTTCGGAACGACCAACTGACCGTATAGGTTGTTTCCCCTTCCTGCTCTCCTGTAGAGTATCCTGTTCTTCATGTAGTACTGACCCCGTCCTGGTGGATCAGCACTTTTCTGCAGCTTTTTGTAGCAAGGACGTAAAGTATCATCCTCACTCTGGGCAGTTCGTAGCTCCCCCGGCAGTGGGTTAGTCACAATTGCTTCTGCCTCTTCCGTTCTCGTCTGAGAGCGAGTCTGTATTGCTCCCATATGGATTGGCTCCCTGGGCATTCCCAGAAAGACATACCGGCAACCAAGGATTACTGGGAAAATGGGATCGGTCAATACAGCAGCCTTGATTGTGCCGGTGACATATCTTGACCGAATCTCCACGTTAGCAATGGGCAACTTCATGGCTACAGCACTCTTCTGTGCAGGCTGTATTTCCATGGTCTCACCTGTGAATTGTTCTGGGTGTACCAGATCCGCAGAAATCACGGCCTCCCCGTCCAGTCCTGTGTCGTACAAACACTCCACTTGACGACCGTTAACCTCTACCAATTCCACTACAGGTGGTTTTTCCTGGTCTGGAGTCTCTTCGTCGGCCTCGACCTGTTCAGTGGGCTCCACCTTAGGTCTCCCGGGGCACACGATGAATTTAGAATCTCCTGACTTTCCCTGCAGTCAATAGCATTGTGCGTGTTTGACTTGCATTGGTTGCACCATTTCCCTGTCCTAGATTTTCTAGTGCCGGACTTGAGTGAGCTCTCCTGATGGCGAGCCTTCTTGCTGACTTTGGCATTTTCCGTGACAACCTCCTTGGAAGTCACTTGACATGCTGCGAAGTGAGGGCTCTTAGCCTTCGATTTGCAGTCCCTCGTATTGTGAGTGGGTGACTTACAAATTGAACACCACTTCTCCGACCACTGTCGTTTTGGTGTAGAGCTCGAAGAGCTCTTGCTTCCCTCCTTCGTCTTCTCTGAACTATCCTCTGATTTTTGCACATAAGGTTCCCCTTTTTTTGTTCCTGAGCTTTTGGCTTTCTTCTTGTCATGTTTCTCCTGACTTTTGGTGTTGGTGGGAAGGTTTTCCCCGGCCTCCCCATGTACCTCTACGAACCGTTCTGCTAATTTTGTCACGAGGTCAATACGTTCCGCTCCTTGTTCTCCCAGGAATGTCCTGAGAGGTTTTGACATTTGCTTCTTCAGCTGGTCGACCACCATGAGTTCTTCCAGACTCTCATAGTCATGTGCGAACCCAGCCAAATCCATCCACTTGTGAAGATAGGATTTTAGACGCAAACCTGTAGGCGGCAAACAACTCTCCCGGTTCTCGTTTCGATACTCGAAATTTTTTCCGGTAGGTATGTGACGTAACCTCGAATCGTTTCAGCAGAGCCGTCTTCAATTCGTCATAGTTGTTCTCATGTCCTGGTGGCAGGCGAGAATAAACCTCGTAGCCGGTCCCGCGTAATCCCTGGGATAGCTTGAGATTCCATTTTTCACGGTCCAGACCCATAGCCACGGACATGGCCTCGAAGCGTTGAAGGTACTGGTCAATCTTCTCCTTGTCCTCCTCGTAGATTGCTAGAGGAAACTTCATAGCATGGTAACTATGTCTACCTGCTGAAGTTGAGCCTGGGACTGAGGAACCTCCAACTGCACCCTCAGTTTCCCCATTAGATTGTCTCTTCAACTCAAGTTCCCTCATCCTGTACTCGTGCTCCCTTTTCTGAGCCTCCTGCTCTGCTTCCCGTTTCCTAGCAGCTTCCTCCACTTCCAGTTTCTTGGCTGCCTGCTCAGCTTCAAGTTCCTTCTCATGGCTTGCTCAGCCTCAAGTTGCCTAGCAGCTTGTTCTGCTTCCCATTTCTTAGCCGCTTGCTCTGCCTCCATCCTTCTCAATTCCAATTCGGCCTTCCGATCGTCTTTGTCTGCTTGACGATACTCTCTCTCCACTTCCTGTATGTAATCCGTTAAAGCAGAACCCGACAATCCTATGTCTTCACCCTTTGCCCTAAGTTCCGCCGTAGTTAATCTAGGAGTGGCCATTTTACAGAGAGGTAACTCAGCAGATAGGGTGCAGATTATCTCCAAGAGGAATTTATATATAATGAACAATCACTGTTAATATAATAATTAAGACCACACACAACCCAATCACTCAGTGACAAGAGCAGAATCAGGACCACAGACCTATGCAGACGTGTGAAGTGTGAACAGGTAAGATATGTGTCCTAACCCCTATCCACATTCACTCTAGCTGGATTCTCTCTCTCTAACAATATCTCCGTCTTTTAACAAAAGATCCCGTGTCTAAAGAACCCGTTGTCAGAGGATCCCGCTGTCAAAAGATCCCGTCTACGAGAGATCCCACGATCCAAAGATCACGTTTACGAGAGATCCCACAGTCCAAAGATCACGTTTACGAGAGATCCCACAGTCCAAAGATCACGTTTACGAGCCCCCAATAAATGTCGTAAGTCTTCCTTACTTACTTTCGTGTTGTCCCTGGAGTGGGGGGAATCAACACTACATTTTTATTACCCCAATATTATTGTCCTAGAGAAACCACCAGACTCCGTCCACAAAACTCCGTCGGTCTGCAAACACCTCTTTCTTACTCTCACTCACCCTTGTATCATGCCCCCTCTCACTTTTCCCCAACATAACATACTCCACAACTCAAGCTTTAACAAATAAATACAAAATAATTTATTAAACCAAGAGTATAGGTGTGAGAAGGTGTGTGTGTGTGTAAAGGGTAGAATGTGTGTCGAATATTTCTATTGGGTGCGGACATAGACCAGGTAGCTGAAGAGCCCAGCCCTATCATCACAGAAAGGATCACACCATATCCTCATTCATTCCACGATGACCTCACCCAGGTATGTGTCCATCCTGCTAGATGTAGATTTCCACCGGTGGCTGTTTGATCACTCAAAAGAACTAGTCACAGTCCGACCCTAAATCCTGTCTGGATCACACAGTTAATATATGTCTAATTTGTTCTTATACTTATAACACCCTTGTCTAGTGAGGACACGAACATACTGTTCTTTGAAATAAATGTACTTCCTGTCTCAAGTGTCTACTGTTCACAAGACCATTGTTATACTAACTTCCTAATCAGTTTATACTGATTTATTCCCATGTGATGGGGAATAACTGTATCTCTTTGTTTGTTCACCTGTCGTGTAAAACATACTGCCCACTGGTCTTTTCCCAGGTGGTGTAAAAGAAATTCACTTTCTACTATTCTGTTCCCAAGTGATGTTTGAAACATTAATTTGACGATTGGTCTTCCTCCAAAATGGTGCGGAGAAAACAATTTCTTGTATTCTGTTAATGTGTGACGTTTGATAATCCCTCTTATGCTTGTTCCCGTAAACCCTTTTTATCATGGGCTAAGTGCAAAAGATGTTGACCAACTGCCTGCACCAAGGTCTCCATTCTCAGTGACTTGAGTGACCTAAAGGAACCTGTCAACGAGAGAACAACACATTTGGTGATAGCAACTGTCCCTGACCTCCATTGGGGGGGGGGGGGTGTTCGCCTCACTCAGATACATGACAGTGAACATTCTCTGTCATGGGCATAGGAGTTCTTCACTCCGGTCTGCAGTGGGTTAAGATCAGGACAGAGCAAAATGTAAAGTGTAGACCCCTAGCAGACATCACTAGAAGATCCCATCATTGTACATTCTCCCCATCCCCAATTTCCCCAATATCACCCCACTACACAATTCTCACTAGCAGAGCTAATTCTATTCATTACTCTAGCAAGTTTTACCGAGGCTACTGCTTATATTAACTAGGCTTAAATATACTCTCTACAATACCTTAAGCACAACACAGCAGTGTCTTCGAAATCATATCCACATTTTGCCATAACAGGCACGTGTACAATTAAATCTAATTAATTTCCGCACACGGTAGATATTTTTTAAATCCACTGCAGTGACAAACACGTCCGTGCAAGTCAATCCTCAGAGTTACACTACTTGTAAACAAAGCATGTTTTTACCCAACAGCCTTGAGTGGCCACGTGACGTTCTTTTGATGTTAACAAAAGTGGTTCAAGGGCAGATTATCCATGTCTGAATAAATTCTCTTCCTTGGGTTTCATCAATGTCACAATAGTAGATTATCTCTCCCTTTTGGACAATCCATGCACAAGTCGCCTCCCCCTTTTTTCAACATATGCCTACAATTTCCCGTCTTGTGGGGATTGTCAAAGACGATTTTCCTGTTTGATGCTGGAGACTTCCCCAGGTTAGCGGTGTCTTTGATCTAACTGGTAAACAACTGCAGCTGTGCATTCCGACTTTATTGGTTTTTCTGTCCTGGTTAAAAACCAAATGTAGCTTTGCACACAGGCCATGAATATGACCGTCTGTATTGTCATTATCTGGTTGATACACAGTGAAATCATGACATAGGCCCCCTCTTAAGAGAGTAGTCCATCTCACTCTTCTCCACTGTGAATTCAATCCAGATGATTCATTCCTCTTCTTCAGGAGCTGGGTGTCTTGATAAGAAGTCCGCTCCAACATTTTCCTTCCCAGGAATATACTCCACTGTGAAATTGTAGGGTTGAAGTAACAACGACCACCGCATCAAACGGGCGTTGAGCTTCTGAGAAGTAGCCAGGAACATCAGGGGCTGATGATCTGACTGGACCCGAAACTTAACTCCATACAAATAGGGCTGGAATTTTTGCACGGCCCATACGAGAGACAAGCACTCTCTCTCGACGGTCGAATAATTCCTCTCAGCCTGGAGTAGCTTCTTGCTTGCGTATGCCACAGGTTTCAAAACCGAAGCATCGTCTTTCCCTTCCTGTAACAAAGCTGCCCCAATCCCAATCCCACTTGCATCAGTTCTCAACACAAATGGTTTGGAAAGGTTCGGGAGCTGTAATACAGGTTTACTGACCAAGGCCTCCTTTAACTGACTATAGGCAGTCTCACATTCTGGTGTCCAAATGATTTGGTCCGGGAATCCCTTTTTCAAGGTTTCCGTCAATGGAGCTCCCAGTTCAGTGAAATGTGGGATAAATTTCTGGTAGAATCCACACAACGAGAGAAAAGATCGCACGTCCTTCTTCGTTTTTGGCCTTGGGGCATTTCTGATTTTCTCCAGGTTCTTCTCTTCTGGGACAATGTGTCCTGGAGTGATGGTGTGACCTAGAAATTCCAGAGTCTGGTAACCAATCATGCACTTGGTTGGACGAGCGGTAAGCCCTGCTTCCTTGAGTCTATTAAACACTCTCTCCAAGGATTGCAAATGGTCATCCAAGCTGTCACTGGAAATCAGAATATCATCCATGAAGGAGATGATGGCCGGATCCTGTAAAGGATCTAGTAAAGTCCTCATCATACGTGTAAACACACTAGGTGCATTGCTGAGTCCAAAGGGCATGACCTTGAATTCGTAGTGTCCACTGGGTGTACTGAAGGCCAGCAGTGGTCGAATCTCCGGTTTGACTGGTATTTGATAGTACCCCCGACTCAGATCCACCTTTGAAAAGTACCGAGCCTTATGGAGCCTAGCGAATAACTGCGTTGGATTCGGCAAAGGTTCCACCTGAAATTGTGTATGACTGTTCAGAAGTCGGTAGTCTATACACAACCGGTGTTCTCCACTTGGTTTCCGTAACAAAACTACCCCCGCATTGTATGGGGATGTGGATGGTGCAATCACGTCATCCTCCAGCAGTTTTTGTATTTCCTCCTCCAGGGCCTTTTCTTTAGAGAAGGGCACTGGGTAAACCTTTTGGCGAACAGGCTCCTGTGTGGTCAACGTCATCTCGAACTCCACCAACCTCGTTCGTCCTGGTTTATCAGTCAGTATCTCCTTATGAGACCTGAGAACCTGGGTTATCTTCTCCCTCTCCTGGGAGGTCAGATCAGGGTTCACCTGCACATCCTTGTAGGTTTCCTGGTGTACCAGGGGATATTCCCTGCCCTCGCTGGTTCCCACTTCTGTCTCCACTGCAACTGCCATTGCCATGAGGTGAGCTGCTTTTTCTCCGGGTCTCTCTTCGTATTTCCGCAAGAGATTGATATGGAAAATCTTCGACTTTCCCCGGATCCGGATCTGATAGTTGGTTCTGGATATCACCCTTTCCACGGGAAATGGTCCTTGCCAACCTATCTCCAGTTTGTTGTTTCCCGTTGGGAGTAGCAACAAAACTTTGTCTCCCACCTCTAGAGATCTGTCTTTAGACCTACGGTTGTAGTAAGCCGCATGTCTTTTCCTGGCCTTTTTCAAGTTTTGATTTGCCAGAGTCCATCCTTTGTGGAGTTTTTCTTTTAGTTCCTCCACGTATTTATAGGAAGAGATCACTTCTTCTGACGTCCCCTCTTCAGTCCAACTCCTCAACATGGCTTCCAACGGTCCTTTAATTGGACGACCAAACAGCAACGTAGCGGGTGGTAGTCCTGTTGAGCCATGAGGAACTTCCCGATAGGCAAAGAGTGCTGCTGGGATATATTCATCCCACCTATCAGGTTTTTCCTGCGCCAGTTTCCTGAGCATTGTCATCAACGTGCCGTTGAAACGCTCTACTTGTCCATTGGCTTGAGGATGGTAAGGGCTGGTATGTATGTGGTTAGAGTGAAACACTCTAAATACCTCCTCCATGAGTTTTCCACAAAACTGGGACCCATTGTCCGTCAGAATTTGATCTGGAAAGCCTAATCTTGTAAAGGCCTCCATCAGTGCGTCCGCCACTCGTTTCGAGTCAATCGTGGTCAACGGTATGGCTTCACCCCACATTGTACAGCAATCCACCATTGTGAGTATATACATGTTCCTCTTCCTAGTCCTGGGAAGTGGACCCACGATATCGATGGCTACCCTCTCGAAAGGAGAGTTCATAATGGGCATCTCACCCAAGACCACCGGTGCTGTCCAGTGTTTCGGTGCCACCCTCTGGCACTCAGGGCATGACTTCACATACCGACGCACATCCTCTGTCATTCCCGGCCAATAGTAGTGGCAGGAAATCCGCTGCATGGTGGCGGCAATACCCATGTGTCCACTAAAGGAGATGGTATGCCCCATATGAAGAATCTGGGACCGGTGAGCTTTCGGAACGACCAACTGACCGTATAGGTTGTTTCCCCTTCCTGCTCTCCTGTAGAGTATCCTGTTCTTCATGTAGTACTGACCCCGTCCTGGTGGATCAGCACTTTTCTGCAGCTTTTTGTAGCAAGGACGTAAAGTATCATCCTCACTCTGGGCAGTTCGTAGCTCCCCCGGCAGTGGGTTAGTCACAATTGCTTCTGCCTCTTCCGTTCTCGTCTGAGAGCGAGTCTGTATTGCTCCCATATGGATTGGCTCCCTGGGCATTCCCAGAAAGACATACCGGCAACCAAGGATTACTGGGAAAATGGGATCGGTCAATACAGCAGCCTTGATTGTGCCGGTGACATATCTTGACCGAATCTCCACGTTAGCAATGGGCAACTTCATGGCTACAGCACTCTTCTGTGCAGGCTGTATTTCCATGGTCTCACCTGTGAATTGTTCTGGGTGTACCAGATCCGCAGAAATCACGGCCTCCCCGTCCAGTCCTGTGTCGTACAAACACTCCACTTGACGACCGTTAACCTCTACCAATTCCACTACAGGTGGTTTTTCCTGGTCTGGAGTTTCTTCGTCGGCCTCGACCTGTTCAGTGGGCTCCACCTTAGGTCTCCCGGGGCACACGATGAATTTAGAGTCTCCTGACTTTCCCCTGCAGTCAATAGCATTGTGCGTGTTTGACTTGCATTGGTTGCACCATTTCCCTGTCCTAGATTTTCTAGTGCCGGACTTGAGTGAGCTCTCCTGATGGCGAGCCTTCTTGCTGACTTTGGCATTTTCCGTGACAACCTCCTTGGAAGTCACTTGACATGCTGCGAAGTGAGGGCTCTTAGCCTTCGATTTGCAGTCCCTCGTATTGTGAGTGGGTGACTTACAAATTGAACACCACTTCTCCGACCACTGTCGTTTTGGTGTAGAGCTCGAAGAGCTCTTGCTTCCCTCCTTCGTCTTCTCTGAACTATCCTCTGATTTTTGCACATAAGGTTCCCCCTTTTTTGTTCCTGAGCTTTTGGCTTTCTTCTTGTCATGTTTCTCCTGACTTTTGGTGTTGGTGGGAAGGTTTTCCCCGGCCTCCCCATGTACCTCTACGAACCGTTCTGCTAATTTTGTCACGAGGTCAATACGTTCCGCTCCTTGTTCTCCCAGGAATGTCCTGAGAGGTTTTGACATTTGCTTCTTCAGCTGGTCGACCACCATGAGTTCTTCCAGACTCTCATAGTCATGTGCGAACCCAGCCAAATCCATCCACTTGTGAAGATAGGATTTTAGACGCAAACCGTAGGCGGCAAACAACTCTCCCGGTTCTCGTTTCGCTACTCGAAATTTTTTCCGGTAGGTATGTGACGTAACCTCGAATCGTTTCAGCAGAGCCGTCTTCAATTCGTCATAGTTGTTCTCATGTCCTGGTGGCAGGCGAGAATAAACCTCGTAGCCGGTCCCGCGTAATCCCTGGGATAGCTTGAGATTCCATTTTTCACGGTCCAGACCCATAGCCACGGACATGGCCTCGAAGCGTTGAAGGTACTGGTCAATCTTCTCCTTGTCCTCCTCGTAGATTGCTAGAGGAAACTTCATAGCATGGTAACTATGTCCACCTGCTGAAGTTGAGCCTGGGACTGAGGAACCTCCAACTGCACCCTCAGTTTCCCCATTAGATTGTCTCTTCAACTCAAGTTCCCTCATCCTGTACTCGTGCTCCCTTTTCTGAGCCTCCTGCTCTGCTTCCCGTTTCCTAGCAGCTTCCTCCACTTCCAGTTTCTTGGCTGCCTGCTCAGCTTCAAGTTCCATCCTTCTAGTGGCTTGCTCAGCTTCTATCCTCTTAGTTTCTAACTCCATCTTCCTCAATTCCAATTCGGCCTTCCGATCGTCTCTTTCTGCTTGACGATACTCTCTCTCCACTTCCTGTATGTAATCCGTTAAAGCTGAACCAGACAAACCCATTCCTTCCCCCTTTGCCCTTAGTTCTGCCCCAGTTAATTTAGGAGTGGCCATTTTTCAGACAGGTAAGTCAGCAGATAGGGTGCAGATTATCTCCAAGAGGAATATATATATAATGAACAATCACTGTTAATCTAATAATTAAGACCACACACAACACAATCACTCAGTGACAAGAGCAGAATCAGGACCACAGACCTATGCAGACGTGTGAAGTGTGAACAGGTAAGATATGTATCCTAACCCCTATCCACATTCACTCTAGCTGGATTCTCTCTCTAACAATATCTCCGTCTTTTAACAAAAGATCCCGTGTCTAAAGAACCCGTTGTCAGAGGATCCCGCTGTCAAAAGATCCCGTCTACGAGAGATCCCACGATCCAAAGATCACGTTTACGAGAGATCCCACAGTCCAAAGATCACGTTTACGAGCCCCCAATAAATGTCGTAAGTCTTCCTTACTTACTTTCGTGTTGTCCCTGGAGTGTGGGGAATCAACACTACATTTTTATTACCCCAATATTATTGTCCTAGAGAAACCACCAGACTCCGTCCACAAAACTCCGTCGGTCTGCAAACACCTCTTTCTTACTCTCACTCACCCTTGTATCATGCCCCCTCTCACTTTTCCCCAACATAACATACTCCACAACTCAAGCTTTAACAAATAAATACAAAATAATTTATTAAACCAAGAGTATAGGTGTGAGAGGTGTGTGTGTGTGTAAAGGGTAGAATGTGTGTCGAATATTTCTATTGGGTGCGGACATAGACCAGGTAGCTGAAGAGCCCAGCCCTATCATCACAGAAAGGATCACACCATATCCTCATTCATTCCACGATGACCTCACCCAGGTATGTGTCCATCCTGCTAGATGTAGATTTCCACCGGTGGCTGTTTGATCACTCAAAAGAACTAGTCACAGTCCGACCCTAAATCCTGTCTGGATCACACAGTTAATATATGTCTACTTTGTTCTTATACTTATAACACCCTTGTCTAGTGAGGACACGAACATACTATTCTTTGAAATAAATGTACTTCCTGTCTCAAGTGTCTACTGTTCACAAGACCATTGTTATACTAACTTCCTAATCAGTTTATACTGATTTATTCCCATGTGTTGGGGAATAACTGTATCTCTTTGTTTGTTCACCTGTCGTGTAAAACATACTGCCCACTGGTCTTTTCCCAGGTGGTGTAAAAGAAATTCACTTTCTACTATTCTGTTCCCAAGTGATGTTTGAAACATTAATTTGACGATTGGTCTTCCTCCAAAATGGTGCGGAGAAAACAATTTCTTGTATTCTGTTAATGTGTGACGTTTGATAATCCCTCTTATGCTTGTTCCCGTAAACCCTTTTTATCATGGGCTAAGTGCAAAAGATGTTGACCAACTGCCTGCACCAAGGTCTCCATTCTCAGTGACTTGAGTGACCTAAAGGAACCTGTCAACGAGAGAACAACACATTTGGTGATAGCAACTGTCCCTGACCTCCATTGGGGGGGGGGGGGGTGTTCGCCTCACTCAGATACATGACAGTGAACATTCTCTGTCATGGGCATAGGAGTTCTTCACTCCGGTCTGCAGTGGGTTAAGATCAGGACAGAGCAAAATGTAAAGTGTAGACCCCTAGCAGACATCACTAGAAGATCCCATCATTGTACATTCTCCCCATCCCCAATTTCCCCAATATCACCCCACTACACAATTCTCACTAGCAGAGCTAATTCTATTCATTACTCTAGCAAGTTTTACCGAGGCTTAAATATACTCTCTACAATACCTTAAGCACAACACAGCAGTGTCTTCGAAATCATATCCACATTTTGCCATAACAGGCACGTGTACAATTAAATCTAATTAATTTCCGCACACGGTAGATATTTTTTAAATCCACTGCAATGACAAACACGTCCGTGCAAGTCAATCCTCAGAGTTACACTACTTGTAAACAAAGCATGTTTTTACCCAACAGCCTTGAGTGGCCACGTGACGTTCTTTTGATGTTAACAAAAGTGGTTCAAGGGCAGATTATCCATGTCTGAATAAATTCTCTTCCTTGGGTTTCATCAATGTCACAATAGTAGATTATCTCTCCTTTTGGACAATCCATGCACAAGTCGCCTCCCCCTTTTTTCAACATATGCCTACAATTTCCCGTCTTGTGGGGATTGTCAAAGACGATTTTCCTGTTTGATGCTGGAGACTTCCCCAGGTTAGCGGTGTCTTTGATCTAACTGGTAAACAACTGCAGCTGTGCAGTCCGACTTTATTGTTTTTCTGTCCCGGTTAAAAAACAAATGTAGCTTTGCACACAGGCCATGAATATGACCGTCTGTATTGTCATTATCTGGTTGATACACAGTGAAATCATGACAGAGGGGTGTGTTACAATAAGCACACATCTGAAAATAAATTAAGTATTTAGAACATAACTGGACGGTTTGTGTAAATCTTAACATGATGAACTTCTTGTTTGGAAAGCAAAAGGGATTCATCAAATACCCATGTTGTATATGTTTGTGGGACAGCGGGGCAAAAAGATACGCACTGGACAAAGAAATAGTGGCCGTTGAGAAATTAAGTAAAGTTGGATAAGAAAATATTGTCAACAAGCCTTTCATTGATCTAAAAAGAGTTCTACTGCCATCATCTTCTATATTTATAAAACAAAGTGTATGTATGTAAATATGTGTGTATGTATATATGTATGTATGTAAATATGTATGTCCTTTATTTGTTCGCGAACGGCCCATCCGATTGAGATGAAATTTTCTACACGCCTTCCTTTCATTCCAGAGCTGTCAACTGTCATAGTTTTTTTTTCTTCTTCCTCCTCCTCCCTCCTCCCCCTCCCAAAATACTTACGTAAATATATGATGATGATGATGAAAGAATCCCCGAACCAAAACGCTAGGGAAAGGGAAGAAAATGACGTGACTACACAGAATCGTCACACGGCAATCATCATCATCAAGTGCCGTGCAGGCTGGCGTAGGCGTTCATGGCTCTCTGTAGATCTCAGTCTTAGTTTTTTTTTAATCAACTCTGCTGCTGATATTCCTCCATGCCACGGCAATATCAATAACAATTCATCTTTTTATGTGTAAGGAAGTTATCTACAGTCGTGTAGAAGGGAAGAACTAGACGAGTATGAATTCGGAATGGCGAACTCTCTCCCCCTCTCTTCTCCTCCCTCTACCTCCTCCCTCCACCCTTCTCCTCTTCCTCCTCCCTCTCATCCCTCTCCCTCCTACCTCCTCCTCCCTCTTCCTTCTCCCTCTTCCTCTCCCCTTCTCCTCCATCCTCCTCCCTCCTACTCCATCCGCCTCCTCCCCCCTCCTCCCTAATCTTCCCTCCTCCTCCCTCTCCCACCTCATCCCTCCTCCTCCTGCCTCCCTCCTCCTCCTCCTGCCTCCTTCTCCCTCATCATCCTCCCTCCTCCTTCTCCCTTCTTCTCCCTCTTCCCTCTTCCTCCTCCTACCTCCACCCTCCTCCTCCCTTCTCCTCCTCTTCCTCCTCCTTTCCTTCCTCCTCCTCCTCCCTCTACCTCCTCCTCCCCCTACCTCTTTCCTCCTCCCTCCTCCTCCCCTTCCACCTCTCTTTCCTTCCTCCCCTCCTCATTCTCCCTCCTTCCTCCTCCTCCTTCCTTCTTCTCCCTCCTCCTCCTCCTCCCTCCTCCTTCCTCCTCCTCCCTCTCCTCCTCCTCACTCCTCCTCCTCCCTCCTCCTCCTCCCTCTACCTCCTCCCTCCTCCTCCCTTCACATTCCTCCCCTCCCTCCTCCTCATCCCTCCTCCTCCCTCCTCCTCATCCCTCCTCCTCCCTTCTCCTCCTCCCTCTACCTCCTCCTCCCTTCACATTCCTCCTCCTCCCTCTTCCTCCTCCTCCCTCCTCCTCCTCATCCCTCCTCCTCCTTCTTCCTCCCTCCTCCTCCTCCTCCCTCCTCCCCTCCTCCTCCCTCTCCTCCTCCTCACTCCTCCTCCTCCCTCCTCCTCCTCATTCTACCTCCTCCCTCCTCCTCCCTTCACATTCCTCCTCCTCCCTCTTCCTCCTCCTCCTCCCTCTTCCTCCTTCTTCCTCCCTCCTCCTCCCTCCTCCTTCCTCCTCCTCCCTCTCCGCCTCCTCCCTCCTCCTCCCTCCTCCTCCTCCCTCCTCCTTCCTCTACCTCCTCCTCCTCCCTCCTCCTCCCTCTACCTCCTCCCCCCTCCTTCCTTCACAATCCTCCTCCTCCCTCTTCCTCCTCCTCCCTCCTCCTCTCTCCGCCTCCCTCCTCCTCCTCTTCCCTCTACCTCCTTCCTCCTCCTCCCTTCACATTCCTCCTCCTCCCTCCTCCTCCTCCTCCCTCCTCCTCCACCCCCTCCTTCTCCTCCTTCTCCCTCCTCCTTCTCCCTCTTACTCCTTCCTCTTCCTTCTCCTCCTTCTCCCTCCTCCTTCTCCCTCCGCCTCCTCCCTCTTCCTTCTCCCTCCGCCTCCTCCCTCCTCCTACTTTCTCCTCCTCCTCCCTCCTCCTCCCTCTCCCTCCTCCTCCCTATCCTCCTCCTGCTCCCTTCTCCTCCTGCGTTCTCCTCCTCCCTCCTTCTCCCTCTTCCTCCTCCCTCCTCCTCGCCTCCTCCTCCACCCTACTCCTCCCTCCTCCTCCTAATCCCTCCTCCTCCCTCCTCCTCCCTCCTCCTCCCTCTACCTCCTCCCCCCTCCTCCCTTCACATTCCTCCTCCTCCCTCTTCCTCCTCCTCCCTCCTCCTCTCTCCGCTTCCCTCCTCCTCCTCCTCCCTCTACCTCCTCCCTCCTCCTCACTTCACATTCCTCCTCCTTCCTCCTCCTCCCCTCCTCCTCTTCCCTCCTCCTCCTCCCCCTCCTCCTCCTTCTCCCTCTTCCTCCTCCCTCTTCCTTCTCCCTCCGCCTCCTCCCTCCTCCTACTCTCTCCTCCTCCTCCCTCCTCCTCCCTCTCCTCCTCCTGCATGGGCGAAATAGAGAACACACTGAACCGTTCAACAGGGATTCATTGTCAAAGAAATGTGGTTATTAAGACAAACGAAAGTGAGGGAAATGAAATACTTTGGGCGTGTAGAGTCTGGAAAAGATGTATATGGAGGGAGGCCTAACGAGTAAGCGGACAAGAGGAAAACCCAACATGGATGGGTATATCTTATATATAAAAGGCGATCTCCGTCCGTCTGTCTGTCTGTCTATATGTCCCTAATGCGCTCGCGAACGGCCCATCCCATTGAGATGAAATTTTTTACACGTCTTCCTTTCATTCCAGCGCAGCCCACTGTCATATTTTTTTAGTATGAAAGTTTGAAGATTTTATATTTCTTTACACTGTCGCCAACTCTAAGAAGACATGGAACAACCTCAGCCATTATTAAATCTACAGACATATGCGTTATATTCCTCCTCCTCCTCCTCCTCCTCTCCCCTCCTCCACCTCCTTCCCTCTTCCTCTTCTCCTCCCCCTCCTCCCTCTCCCTCCTCCATCCTCCTCTTCTCTCTTTCTCCTCCTCCTCCCTCCTCCTCTCTCTTCCTCCTCCCAGCTCCTACTCCTCCTTTTTCTTCTTCTTCTGCTGCTGCTGCCGCTGCTCCATTTACCCAGGTTAATATATTACCAAGTTGGTCTTCGTTTATCTAAGGTTGTTCTAACTGCAACCAATAAATGATTAGACAGACAGACAGACAGACAGACAGACAGACAGACAGACAGACAGACAGTCGGTAACGGGAACGGGAACTTATATGACTACTCATATGAATTAAATGAGATGCTCCCCATCAGGGGCTGGGCAATGCCGGGCCGGATCAGACAGATAGACAGACTGACAGACAGACAGACAGACAGACAGACAGACAGACAGACAGACAGACAGACAGACAGACAGACAGACAGACAGACAGACAGATAGATAGTCGGGAACGGGAACGTGAGCTTATATGACTACTTATATGAATTAAATGAGATGCTCCACACCAGGAGCTGGGCAATGCCTGACCGGGTCAGACAGACAGACAGACAGACAGACAGACAGACAGACAGACAGACAGACAGACAGAGATAAGGACTATCAGACAGACAGACAGACAGACAGAGATAAGGACTATCAGACAGACAGACAGACAGACAGACAGACAGACAGACAGACAGACAGACAGACAGACAGACAGACAGACAGACAGACAGTCGGTAACGGGAACTTATATGACTACTTATATGAATTAAATGAGATGCTCCCCACCAAGGACTGGGCGAAGCCGGGCCGGGTCAGCTAGTTACATATAAAGATTGGCTTGATAAAGCAATTTGTTAAGCCACGTAACAAAGATCGTATCTTTTTAATCATTTATGCAGAACGTTTTCGGAATTGACCATAGAAAAACTTAAAGCCGGAATAATTTAAGGACCTTAAATTAGAAAGGTAATAAACAATCCAAATTTTATTGATTCGATTAACATAAAATGTCGCTTAAGAGTCGAGAGGATCGACTTCATGTCATCGGGTTTTATCCCATATAGCTCGGTTTCTTTCTCGGGCGGCATTCCGAAAGCGTCACACAAAGCACGAACTCCGTAGCTCCAGCGACGACCCTAAGGAGTCCAGGGAAAAGCACTCGTGAACCGAAAGACGTGGCTCGGAATCGAACCCACAACCTTTGAAGCGCGAAGAAGGCGGCTTAACCGCTTCGCCACTGAGACTATCACAGAGTCTACAGCCTGGACATCCTTTGTTTTAGTTGTGAAAAACTTTCTGGGTAACTTTACAGCAGACAATTATTCTAAATTAGTTGAAAACATGCTGTCGAGTTTTTGTAAGCTTGGATGCAACATGAGTATAAAATTGCACTACCCCCTTAACAATTTACATTTCTTTCCCAAAAATCTTGGCGACTTTAGTGAGGAGCAGGGTGAAAGATTTCACCAAGATATAAAAACAATGGAAGGGAGATACCAGGGACTTTGTGATGCCCACATGATGGCAGATTATTGTTGGACCCTTAAGCGTGACTGTCCGGGCATATCACATTCCAGGAAGACCTCGGAAAGAAGCTTTTTTGTGTTGACTACAGATTTTAAAAAATGCTAGTGATGAAGTGTTAATACATTTTTGCTGTTGTATATGAAGGCAAAATTAATGCACAGTAATTATGTATAATATGAATGAGTATAGTCAAAATGCCACTGATGACACCTAACTCTAGGCTTGTACATAACAATTGCCCATCTAAGAAGGTCATTCTTAGTTATCTCAAAAACTAGAGCTGATAGAAACAAATATAATTACATTTTTGGAATCAGCAACACAAAATTACCCAAGAATAGTTATAACATTTAAGGCACCAAAATATGTGTAGATCAGTGTTATCAGCCTCCCTCACCATCAGGCGAACCCACTCCGACTTCTGAGGTACATATAATTTACGTCCCCGAATCAAGGACGAGAAATCAACAATTTTGTCCAACTGACCGGTGTAACGGTTGAACCTCGGCATCAACACACGAAAGTTTAAGAGCGAGCTCTCTTATCCATTTTACTATGCTGATCTCCGTTGGCTCAATATGATTTAAGATCAATAAGTATCAAAGTGACATTCTAATCAAACGTTATTGTTTTAGGCCGGTCCGTTTAAAAGTGCAGATCCCTGCGACTTGAACTGCCTATGTGAGCCTCGTGGAGGGAAGGCCTCTTGCACCATGGCCAGATGTCACACAGGATCTTGTCCTGAAGGAGAAGCTCTCCTCCCTCAGCCTGGAAAGTGTTGCTCTCAATGCACACCTGTAGTAAGTTGCGTTCTTCGTTGTGTATGTCAGTTAGAACAGCCATGTCACTCTAACAGGATTTAGAACTGTCATTGCTTCTTACAGGCTTGTCCTACTTGTTTCAGTTTTCAGTTGGTGTTAACATTTAAAAGTTAATTGTTTACTATCATAAAGATGTGTCAATGTTTGTGGTGTGTGTGTGTGTGTGTGTGTGTGCTCGTGCGCGCACTCTCACGAGTCCGTGCGCCTTATCTTATGACCACCACTCTCCCCACAAGCTGGAGGAGGTCTATGAGCTACAGTTGTTGTTGTTGTTGTTGTTGTTGTTGTTGTTGTTGTTGTTGTTGTTGTTGTTGTTGTTGTTGTTGTTGTTGTTGTTGAAAAAGTAAAAGAAAAAGTATCATTGTTCGATGTAATCACCACTGCCCATTGTCATAACATAAGGTAAGCTCTTCCTCGTCTTCTTTCCTTCCCATTGAAATCTCTGTTGTCCAATTTACGAGGGTTCTTCGACCCTTCTGAACAGTCGTGATTAGTTCCCTGGCTTACAGACAAACTGCGCATGAGTCCATTCCCTAGGAAAGACATTGGCACTTTAGGACCAGCAAGCTATGATGATAATGATGACGATATCGATGACAACGATGATGATAATGATGGTGATGATGAATATTACGGCTACCTTGTCTCGCAGAAGAAGTACCGAATGTAATATGTTTCTGTCGCAAGCCAAAACGACCAACATAAAATTATTATTGCATCATTCTACTATCCTGACCTTTCACTTTTAAGTGAATGTCCAACAGTTCACACTTTTATTCCAGTATTTTCATTTTTATTCACAAATTGATTTATTAGCAAGTTTTTAAAAACATGAAGAACATATTGTCCTGTTTTTAAACAACGAAGAGTTTTGCGTAAGTTGTGCTTTTTTCCATCTTTGACATCTTTTAATCTCTCCAGAATGTTCTGCTTAATATCTCCCAGGAGTTAACGACAATAGTATTCCTCTGATGTTCGTGTCCTGCGTGTCACCTTTCATTTGCAGATTTATCAGATATCGTCAGCTGAAATGTATTCAGCCTGGCAGCCTCTGCAACAATAATGGTTGTATTAATTCAGCAGACATGCTTATATTGACTTTACTAGCGTTTTCTAGGATTTCTTCTGGTCCAGGAGCTTTCCCATCCTCCAGGAGTTTGATAACTTTTCTAATTTTTTCTTTAGGTGATTTTCCAAACTTGCTATCCAGTTTAATTTGTGCAAGCTTGATATGTGGTAGGTCTTTGGGGCGGGTCTATTTGAGAGTTTCTTAAAGTAATCAACCCAACTATTCATTTGATCTTTAATATTGATGAGAAATGTAACATTGCTGTTTTTGACCAGTCTATTTACAAAGTAATGGTTCCCAAACAAAGTCGTAACGCCTGCCGGAGAGGCAATAGGCAAATACAGGAAGTCATTGAGGCTTCCAATATGCAGTAGACGTAATATAAAGAAAGACGTGTCCATTTATGTATGTGTGTGTATGTGTATATGTGTTTGTGTGTGTGTGTGTGTCTGTGTTTGTGTGTGTGTGTGAATTCGTGTATGGGTGTATATGCGTGTGTATATGGGCATATGTGTATATTAACTGTGTAAGTAAGTGGGCAGGCAGACAGGTAGGCAAGCAAACAAGCAGATATGTAGGTCTGTATGTAGGTTAGTAATTAGGTAGGCAAGCAGGTCAGACAAGTAGGTAGCTAGGTAAGTAGGTAGGTAGTTAAGTAATTATGTGGTTTGGTGGGTGTGTGTGTATGTATGTGTCACGGAAAACACGGTGATTAACCAGTTGATGATAATACAGGCAATCTGATTAAACGGCATGTTTGCAGGGCCCCAATTGTTTCTTTTTTACAATACAGTAAAAACAGGTCGGATTCAAGCGGAAGTGCCCGGCTCAGGAGAAAACAGTCCGCCTGTCATTTAGAATTTCCCGACATCAAACGGAATGGCGGTTTTGCTTGTCACCACATGACAGAAAGTTGTGGGATTGTTATTGGAAACATTGGGACACCTGCAGGACATCAACAACGTCACGTGAACAATTCAAGGCTGTTTGGAATAAAACATGATTGGGGGAGACAGTGTACCTCAAACAGTTGATTTAGGCGGACGTGTTTTAGCACTGCAGTTAGGAGTGGAAATATGTCTACCGCGTGCTAATTAAGTTAATTTAATTTTACACGTGTCTGTCATGGCAAATGTAGATGTGATTTGATCGAACTGCGGTGTTGCCTAAGGTAGTCAATATAGTCTATTTAGGCCTAATTAATATAGGCAGTAGTCTTGTTAAAACTAGAGTGTGATGATTAGCACTGTTAGTTGAAAACTAGTTAGAGTAGGGAAGTGATAATTGGCTCTGCTAGGATGAATAGGATAGCGGGGTGATATTTGGAGAGATTTATGATGGGTTGGGAGATGGGGAAAGTGTCCAATGGGGGGGGGGATCTTTCAGTGGTTTGCCCACTGAAGGTTTGCACTCTGTTTATGGGTCTTTCCTTGTCATAGCCTGATTCGGACGTAGGTGAGGAGCTAATATGCTCTATGACAGAGCTTAGTTAGCTGAGAAATAACAGAGCAAGGTAATAGGCTTACACCCAGCTGGTAGGATCAGTGACTAGTGCTATCACCAGATGTGTTGTTTCTCTAACAGGTTCCCTGCCAGTTACGAGGAAGTTCAACACTGGTTTTGAAGAAGTGCAACTCCAATTAGAAGAACACCAGTTGGCCACTCAAATGCTTTCTTACGGAAAACGAATAACACCCGAGACGAAAGGGGGTATAATGTTTACGCTGGACTCATAATCAGGAGGGTTCACCATAACATGGCTCAGAAGAGCCAACCAATATAACGATTCCTGTGTGTTAAGGTTCACCTAGGATGGGTGATGATTGTTGATATGTCACACATCATACAAACATTGTTAAAGGAACGAGAACATTAAAATGTAAGTCACATGGTGTGATAGATTCCAGTGAAATATTACAAAAGACATCATACTTGAGACTTTATAGACACTAGTTAGGATCAAGTATATTAACAATAACAGTGATACCTAAGTACACACAACAAAGGATTCGTACAATTTTTAGGAACGATAGGAACTTATGTGTAGTGTGCAACCGGTCCATGATCAGCTGTAATTACAAACAATATCTATTTCGGATGATCAGGAAGATGGATTACCAGGTAGCTACAGATGACAGTCGGTGTCCGGCAGGAGAGATACAGTACTGGGTGAGATGGACTTGTTCTGACTTAACGTGCTGTGGTGTGTCCTTGCAAGGATGAACTGACTATGCTATTATCTGAGGGTCCGATGCTACACACATTATAGAACACATCACACATTTTCTTCGCATACACGTCTCACGTACATTACACTTTTCTTTTAATAAATTAATCTTTATTAATTTTTAGAAGCAAGAGTTGTTGAATATGTTGCGTGGGGAAGAATGAGAGGGGGCATAGTACGACAGTGATAGAGAGAGGAAAAGGTGTCCATGAGCTGATGGAGTGTGTTGGACGGAAGCTGGTGGATTCTCCAGGATATTGATAAGGGAAAAAAAATTAAAATATGGGTGTTGACTCCCCTCACTCCAGGGACGACACTTTAAAGGAAGACACGACAGTATGTATGTGTGTACATGTGTATATGTGTATGTTGTCAGGCAGCTAGATAGAGGTGATTACGAGGGGGCTTCATATTAATACCGTAAATGTGTTGTTGTTGTTGTTGTTGTTGTTGTTGTTGTTGCTGCTGCTGCTGTTGTTGTTGCTGTTGTTGTTGTTGTTGTTGTTGTTGTTGTTGTTGTTGTTGTTGTTGTTGTTGTTGTTGTTGTTGTTGTTGTTGTTGTTGTTGTTGTTGTTGTTGTTGTTGTTGTTGTTGTTGTTGTTGTTGTTGAAAAAGTAAACGAAAAAAGTATCATTGTTCGATGTAATCACCACTGCGTTCAATGCAAATCCTCCAGCACTGATAAAGTGATTGGGTTCCTGTATAAACAATTCTCTTGGGTCACTACTCGGTGTGCCTGAACCGGTCGTGAACTATCTATCCTTGAAGTCACGCCATTTTGAAACTCCCAACTCCAATTACACACTTGCTGGACAGACACACATCCATTACCATACTGGGCCTTCATTCGCCGATGAGTTTGTATAGGTTTAAACACTTCACTGGTCAAAAATCGGATAAGAGAACGTTGCTCCTCTTCGGTGCATGCCAAAAATTGTGCAGCCATCATTAAACTGTTTTTATGACGTCACCATGTTCGTCTGATGCCACGTGCTCAACGCCCTTGATACTCTTGACAACAATATTGACAGGTTACAATACAATGGCATGGTTATTGTAATTTATATCACACTTTTAAGGTTTTCATTTGAAGCCCACTCGTATGAGTGAAAGACGAGACCTAGAGAGTTAAAGACCGCCAGACTAACTACGCGAAAGGCCCAGGAAGCCAGTCAAGCAGCTAGCCAGTGACTCTAGTGACAAAAACTCGGGTTATCTACAGGATAAGCTCACGTCTTTCCGAATCTTGGAAGAAAGAGTCCCTCATTCTGGCACTAGGCAGCTTAGCGACCCACCGTACATTAGACGCGCATAGGACAAACATCACATAACACTGGAACTGGGTCAGCGTAGCTGAATGGAAAAGAGCGCGCGTTTTAAAACTTCTGGTATGCTGATGCCGAGGTAGCGGGATCAACCCCTACACCGGTCAGTTGGACTAAAATGTTGACTTACTGTCATTGTTTTGGGGATGTCAATTATAAATGCTTCAGAAATCGAAGTGGGTTCGCCTGATGACGAGGGACACTGGTAATAGGTAAAGCTAATCTACACACAAACATCAGTCTAGTGCACTAGAAGTGGTAGCACGTGTGTAGACTACGTTTGAATTCAAAGCGAGCGAAGCTACAACAATTCGCATATTATTCGAACTGGACACTATGAACCAACGTCCTACAACATAAGGTGATTCGCATGTAGCATTCTGTTAATATTCTGAGGACGTGAATATGTAAGTGCATACTAGAATGAGCGATGGAAAGTTTTATTAGTGGTGACAGTGTTGATCGTCGATTGTAAGTAGCAGTAGGTGAAGAGTTAGTCCTAGTTCGTAGTGCATGAGATAAAGTAATACGCTAATGATCTATTGAGCTATAGCAGGTAATAACAGCGCGAGAGTACAGTGCGATAGAGGTTGCTACGTTCGGACTCTGCTTATATTATTGAGGGCCATCATGTGATGCCCATAATCGAGAGATGACCGAGTACGACTGTCTAATGCAGTGTTTCTCGACCGGTGGGGAATTCCCCACCAGGCGGGAATTTGGGGGTTTCAGAGGGAGAGTTAAGATTATTTCAAGATCGCATTAATACAAGAACCGATTACTTGATATTGTTTTTCCCTCCATAATTTACTATTCTGTACTTCTCGTCCTTCTGAAATTCGTTTTATAACGTAAGTAGACCCGCACATCACGTTTTATGTAGACGTCTAGACTTGTTCTAGAATGCGTTATTAAATTTAGCTTCCATTTTTACGTTTACTGTGTAGGGGCGGGGTAGGGGGGGTTATAGGGGCGAAATACGAAAAAAGTGGAGGAGGGGGGGATGACGTTATGAACATAAGGTGAAGGGGTGCATGGGCCAAAAAAAGGTTGAGAACCACTGGTCTAATGTGACTAAAAGTATCTAGGCCTGTTGTGGGAGCATATGCGATGTATGTCCTCTGGGTATAAATGTTATACCAGCTGCCGCCGTCAGTTTGTCTTAATCCTTTCGTCTGAGCATCTGCCAGATTCTTGAGAATACGAGACACTCAAGTAAAATCATTGTCTGCAGTATTATTGTCAAGACAACGCCCACTCATTAGAAACATGGCATATGTATGTATGTATGAGGATTAAATATACGAGACAGCAGACTGAAAAGGTTTCGTGACCAATTATAAAGTTTTCATGTCTTATCATCAAATCACGTGACAGAAAATGCTCGTTTAAAAAAAAAAAAAATTGACTAATACTAAATATTGCAATATTAACGTTTGTGTTCAGTCTTCACGCACTTGTAATATTTTCTCTTTTCTTGTTTTGATTCTTTACCAGTATACATAAGAGAAGCTTTGGAAAGCATCAAATGGTAAGATCATAATGTTAACATGTGTTGTGTGTTACACTGTATGGTCTCAATCCTAACTGTTTTTTTCTTGACACGTCGAATATATGCACTTGAAAGCGCACACACTCAGGGTAACGATACATCCAACGCCAGAACATACTAGAAGCATGAACCAAATAATCTTCTGTCCTTTGAGAATGTTTCGAAGGTCAAAAGAAAAGGCTTTTAACACTGTTACAATGGTTGCCTCTTTCTCCAACAAGGATTGATGTTTCTTTACTCTGGATGAATCATTCTACCATTACACTTTGTGTGGGGAAAATGTGTCTAAAATCATCAAAGGTGCATTACTACGTCTTAGGCTTTATTCAGATGTCGAACGTAGATGGCTTATTTATCAGTTATACATCGTATACTAAGCATATGTGCAATGTCCTTGAGTGTTTCAGTAAACTGTAAACGTTATAGTTAGCTTAACTTGCAGAAGGAAGTAACACTAAATGTTTATTCTGGTTATCTCATCATCATCATCATCATCATCGTGTGCCACAGCGATAAGTGTGATCGGTATCGGTTCGCCATCTCGCACGATTGCTAGTCTTGGTTCAGGTTTGAGTTCTTGTCCTTATTTACCGCAAGGCCAAGGAAGCCAGATATTCATCTCTATGCCTTCCCCTTGCTCTTTTTCCATCAATTGTCTTAGTTGATACTATGTTGCCAAGTTAATTCTTTGCTCAAAATGTGTCTTCTTCTTTTCTTAGTTTGTTTTTTTTTTTCAAAATTCAAACCATGTGGTAATGGCGAAGATGTTTATGCACATCCTTCTGTCTCGTGTACTGTCAATAATTTATGGAACCGATGTGTCTCTATGTCACAATGTCACAGAGTCCAACAACTTGTTTCGCCATCCTCCCATGACTCTCCTCCCGTCTAACGTCCTGCTGCCACTATATATTGTAGTTTTCCAGTTCTCATGATATGCCCAATAAATGCGGACTGTCCGTTTCTAATGGGATAAACCAGTTATCATTGTGTGTCACCCAATTTGCCCAGCTATTGTTTCAGACATTAGCATCGCGGCAGCAAATATCATTCTTTTTATATACTTATTTTCAAATTATGGACATCGTATAAGAAATTAAAATGCCGCCCCATTCACGAAGCTGATAATTAATCAGATGCACACCATCCCCAAGACACAGACTGTTACATTACACACACACACATACTCTCTCTCACACACTCTCACACACACACACACACACACACACACACACACACACACACGAGGGAAAGTCATTAAGTAACAGGCATTTTATTACCTCATTCTGTAGCAAGGTGCCTCAGAAGTCGAGGGGCACTGGTAACAGGAAAAGCTCATCCACACTCAACACCACTCCATGTCACTCCCTGGTGGTAGCAACTACTACATAGAAGTAGTGTCACGTGTATGGACTACGCGTAAGATCAAAGCGAGCGAACACACACACAGATAAAGAAATATGTAGAAATCATTTGCTGGATAATCCAAGCTACCGTGATAAGTATATAATCTATAGATAAAGAAATATGATAACCGATCCTACGAAGTGGACAGGAAATTCTTCCTGAAGAGGTTGACGAAAATTCTGTCAAACATACTCCAAAAAAATCTAAAAATATAGAGGGGTGGGGGTGGAGATTATTCAGCCTACCAGCCTCTGCAATAATAATGTTTGTTTATTTGGTTGTTTCGGGATTTGAAATTTAAATATTGAGCACAACCCACTACTGGCAACGCCGATCGCATTCCGGCACGAACCTAAGGCCTATCCACGTCATGGACGCACCATACTCGAGTTTCGCCCTCGTTTGAGCTCGTCAGTAGTGCATATCCCTGACTGGATCCGGAAACAAGCCCCGGATCACGCGTGTGAAGCGGGTGAGTAACCACGCAGCACACACTTGACACGCCAAATTATCACACCGGAATACCACAACGCTACCCATCGTAGGCCATGCTCAAGATTGCCCAATCGCCGCGACTGACATCCGTCAATCGATGTGGACCCGAACGATCCCGAAACAACCAAATAATCAATTTTATCGTTGCTCACTGGATTTAGGAGGCCTGGTGTTCCTTGCCAGTGAGAAGTCCTGATCGTTCGGGTCCACATCGATTGACGGATGTCAGTCGCGGCGATTGGGCAATCTTGAGCATGGCCTACGATGGGTAGCGTTGTGGTATTCCGGTGTGATAATTTGGCGTGTCCAGTGTGTGCTGCGTGGTTACTCACCCGCTTCACACGCGTGATCCGGGGCTTGTTTCCGGATCCAGTCAGGGATATGCACTACTGACGAGCTCAAACGAGGGCGAAACTCGAGTATGGTGCTTCCATGACGTGGATAGGCCTTAGGTTCGTGCCGGAATGCGATCGGCGTTGCCAGTAGTGGGTTGTGCTCAATATTTAAATAATGTTTGTATTAATTCAGCAGACATGTTTATATTGACTTTAATAGTGTTTGCTAGGATATCTTCTGGTCCAGGTGTTTTCCCATCCCCCGGGAGTTTGATAACTTTTTCTAATTTGGTCTAAAGGTGATTTTCCACACTTAATGCCCCGTTCCATGTGTGCAAGCTTGATATGTGGTAGGTCTTCGGGACAGCTCTATTTTTGGGAGTTTCTCTAAGTAATCAAAGGTGATTTTCCACACTTAATGCCCCGTTCCATGTGTGCAAGCTTGATATGTGGTAGGTCTTCGGGACAGCTCTATTTTTGGGAGTTTCTCTAAGTAATCAACAATGGAACTCTTCTCGAAGAGGTAGATGCGATTCTGAGAACGCCCCAAGAAGTCTGGATCGCGGACTTACCTAATAATATGGCGAATACATGGAGCGAGAACTGAATACACTGGATGGGAGGTCACAACATTTAATGAAAATGAACCAAATAAACGATATCTCGATCTCCTTTGGTGAAACCTCACTTCAAGAGGCGCAATCATACAGCTATTCAAGTTGCAATATAGGCAAAGATGGAATTCTTTCATAGCACTCGAAATTTTGTGGAAGTCAAACAGAAAATTAAACTTCGCACCAAACTTAGAATATTTGACTCTAACCTTAAATCAGCACTGGTGTACGAATCTGAAGCACAGCGCACAACCAATAGGAGTACTAATAAATTATACATATTCATTAATTATTGCTTACGCAGGATGGAAGGACTACAGTGATGTGACATAATCGCCGTTGTCGAGCTCACGGAGAGAGTTAATCAAATACCATCTGTGCAAGAATATACTCACAGCCCTTTCATGTTTATGTTCTGTGTAAATTATTCTATATGTATGTGATTATATGTCTACTGGTCCTATTTGTCTTCTCCCACATAATCCCATGACTTTACCAATCATTCTTTATATTTCCTTCTTGCTGTTTTCGAGCTTACCAATTTGCATGAGTTTTCTCACATTCCATATTCCAATAACAAATGCATTACTTTTTGATTTGTACTGAATCAACAATGCACCGAGATTTTGACAAATATGGAAAAGACTCACATCCCGGATAGGCATTTGAGCCGTTAAACCGTTATTGCGGGGGATCGGCAGGGGTTCTGGAAGAATATCAAAACTGAGAGGGAAGACCAGGAGAACTTTTAAACAGATAGCAGTGGGAAAGATTAGTAGTATGACTCTTCGCTGGCATTTGAGAGAGGGGACGGAGCACGTATGGGAATGTCCTGAGTGCAGTGATGTAGGTTCTTAACTCAACTCAACTCAACTCAACCGTTAAGCCTCTGGAGTGTTTATGCTTCTAGCTACGATTTGCAGTAGCATATTCCTCATGTATGACTGGTAGTGCATGGTTCCGTCTCCCTGCTATTTAGTTGAGTGCGTGGCGCGACACTGTAAGCTGTTAATTTCGATTGGAATCTATTTTACATCTGTCCGCGCTTGTTGTAGCGTGAACTGCATATTCGGAACGATGGCTGTATGCCTGTCACGTGGAATTGACTGGATTGCCTTTTCGAGTCACGAATGCATTTTTCATGGAGACTCCTGGGGGTCGTCCCCGGAGCTACGATGTTCGTGCTTTGTGCGATGCTTTCAGCGGGCCGCCCTGCCGAACCATATGGGATAAATACTGGGCCAATAAAGTCGATCCTGTCGACTTTTAATGCAACAATGATCAGTACTGTGTGGCTGTTGGTTTTCTAGTGACTGTCTCTTCCATCGACGGGAACTGTATTTTCCGTGGAGGACTTTTATGTTGTGTCGTGGGACAACACCGGCCTGGTTCTCGGTGGTTGCCCATATATTTCCATTTGGGTTCTAAATTAACCTCTGTCTACCCTTTACACCAATTGTCCCCAGGACGGTTCACGAATGATACTCCCCATATGACGACTGTGGACACAAGAAGACACCTAACTGACTATAATAGAACAACCTTATAAAAGGCAAATCTAGAATCTTTATTGGAGATTCTGACTCGAACACACAGATGAACAAACCAACAGACAGACATACAGCAATAAACAGTCAATTGGGTGAGAGTAGTTTGCTTGACATTCTCATCATCTCACATAGGTATGTCAGTGTAGTATTGAATGTCAGTGTGTTGAACTAGGTGGTAAGACACATTCACCTGATCCTGTATGAGGCCTCCCGGAGCCTCGTAATTTGTCCAATTAAAGTTCAACAGCCACTAGTCACTTGGCTTTTAGCACAAACGAAAGTCACTGCACACAGGTCCACAGCACACAGCGACGGACCAAAGGTAAACAAGTTCTCAGGAATTAGCAATGTGTCAACAGCACACAGGCCACTGCAAATAGGCACTCAGCCACAGGAACAGCAACCAGTAACAATAAAAGGCACTCGCCCACAGCAACATCCAAAGGGTTCCTGTCAGCAAAAAAATAAACAGGCCAGGTGTACCCATCCACCACACCCTTGCACAATACACACTACATCAATAGGCATTTACACTAACATCCTATTCATTGTGGTCAGTTCCTCCAGCTCAGGCCACAATAGTATTATGTCTGACCTTCCAGACATGCCTCACCGACGGGTTAAGTTACGACTCCTGGTAATCTCAACGTAAGTCAGTAGCTTTCCAGCCACAAGTCTCATACCTAATTGATAGTGGATATGATTAAAGGTTCCATTCATGAGGATGGCAGAAATCCATACCTCCTATGAAAATCATTAAGTGTTATGGCCGGGATTATCCTTCCTAATCACCATTTTGTCCCCTCAGGAAAGTAGATAAGCATATTAGGATACCTCAGGTCAGTACTCTATTACACCTCCAACGTTAATGGAAGATACTCAAGCTACACTGATAACTAACCTGAAATACTGAATGAAAGACCAGACAAACAACAGAAGAGTTTCGGGTTCTTGTGTCTGTCGCTTCCCACCTTTCTGTCTCTGATACCTTGATTTCTGTTATGTGTGGGTGTATGAATATATAGAACACCTAAATAAATTCCTTTGGCTCCCTAGGAATTGTGTCAACTCAAACATCCCATACAATCTGGTTCCGATGAAAGTATAGAGACAATAGAAAGATAGACCCGTATGACAAAGTATTCCCTTCTCAGTAAGGGAACTTTAGAGTCACACAACACTGATGAAATATCCACGCGATACGTGAGTGGGTGTTTCCCCCACCGCTATACTGGCCCACGGTTCAATCCCTAGTAGGTGTGAAGATATCTTTCCCCCTTCTGACTAAGCCCAGTTAAATAACAACAGGCCCATAGGCCGATAACAACTTCCCAGCTTATAGCCTCCTACATATTTGGGTTTCACCGTAATGAGAAATGCAAGTGGTTCTCGCTCGTCACATGAGTGCTTGACAAGTACTGGTTTCAACCACGCCACCAGATGATGATTGAAACATACTAATGTCAACATATTCATTAAGGGAATCAAATTAAAGCTCTGTTCAAGAGAAAGTTCCCTGTCCGAAAAATAATTCCCTCAAATACCCCATTATTAAGATAGGGCGTCGAATGTATTGTTAATTTGTTTCCACCAGACTGATCCACTACGCTGGCTCGCACAATACATTCTGCCATGTCTGTTGAACACAGGCCTCAGCTTAATCTAGGTCATAGTACACACAGGCTTACTACACAGTTAGCATGCCTGGTCGAGACCCAACTAACGGCTGGTATCCGCTGACCCGAGGTTAACATCTAAATATCAGTCAGAGCACAGGATACGTCGCAACTGGCCGACCTGGTCAAGCATTGACTCACCACTGAAATACCAACTACAGCTAAGCAACGCCAAGTATACAAGTGTTTTACCTTTAAGACCTAGGAACAACTATGCAACAGACATCGACCCGGCAGGTTCATCAAGCTCTGGGTTATAAGTTCCCTCTGGAGCCCCAAAAGGTATATCATGATACAGCTGGTCAAAGACACGGCCTCTCGTCTCAATGATAAACTCATCCACTGTAGATCAATTTCTATTGCCACAAGAGTTGCATAGATTACAGCTGGCGGACACGACCGTGAAAGGATAGCTACAACAACACCATTAGCTCTGTCTCCCCGTGATGTCAGTTATACAGCTGGCCATAGAAGCGGCCTCCTTTCTTGATGACTGTCTACCGAATGGCTTCTTCGTGTCAGGTCTGGAAGAACACACTCCCGGAACCGCCGAAGAGTTCCGCGCATTACCTCACGAAAGTGACGGCAACTCATCATTCCCCGAGTTTTAGCAGAATGTGCGATTTACAACAGCAAATATCTACGCACACTCAAAGAGTTGAAGTTCATGACAATCCCGTTTCATAACATCTCTATGACTCAGAAGACGGTCCCAACTCTTTTACTCGGAAATCCCCCCTCGCACAAGCCATAAAATGTGGCCTAGCAGCCGAGACGGGGTGGGGTAGAGTTGGTACTGTGTTGTCCCGTCTGAGACGCACTTGCGTTTCGCGACATGTTGGCATTCTTACGGCGGCATTATGCACAGTGTACCTGTGCGAGCTGTTGGCTTGTCGAAACTCCTGTCTATTCCACTTTTCACATAGGGCAGTGAGGAGCATTTCGTGTGATATTCCCTGGCACAGGACAAGAGCATAATGGGAACGACCTGTTGCCGTGAAGTTGGAACTACAATTAACTACCTAACATAAATACCCTAAGAGGTAGGAAAACACGAAATATCACTGGATGTTTTAAATCGAGGCATAACGCAGCATTAATGAGACAAGATGATGTAGTTTTTAGGTGGACAGAATATTCAGAAAAGCTGTATGATGATAGCAGTTAGGATGTACATTTTCAAAACAATGGCAAATGTCCAAAATTACTTGCGGCGTATGTTGAAGATGTCATATGCCACATGAAAAAAAAAAAAAATGAAGATAACCCGTTTCAGACAACATTCTCTGTGAGATTTTGGAATTGAAATACTAATAATATTTCTAACTTCCTTCAATAAAAGTGGGTACATTCCTGCCAAAGAAACCAGGAGCCTTAGAATGCGAATATCTTAGCATAACAAATCTGTTGAGTCTCATGACAAAGCTGTTAAATACATTTTGTATGTTCTCTCCAAACAGTTGTGATGAACACTACATAGATTTTCTAGTCAATTTTACGAACTCTACGATCAGTAGTTTGCCACTTTTTTTTCTATGAGAGAAGTATACGTTTAAGTCCAGAGAATACGTATGAGAAGAATTAGAAACAACATTACATTAGAAATTAGTGCTGAACAATGTGGATTGTAGAGAGAAAGAGTACCAACAATGTCATATTTATTCTCAGGAAACTATTAGAAAGAGATATATGAGTAAAAATAGATATGTACTTTTGGTTCATAGACTATACAAAAGATTTTAGCATTGTAAAACATGAGAAAATAATCAAACTACTTGAACAACAAAACATTGACGACAGAGATCTGTGAATAATAAAGAACATATATTAACATCCGGTCGTTCGGAAAGCAATGGTAAACTACTGAACGTAAACTTGCCCAGGAATCAGGAACAACCAAAAATGTTGGGGTTGACTGCTACGTCCTGTAATGGATATGCAACTAACCTTTATAATAGCAGCAAACAGCAGCCGTAAGAATCAACAACCTTTTCGAAACCTTTAAACGCTTAAAGAAGGTCGTCAGACAAGGTTATGAAATATCTTCTGACTTATTTTCATTGTACAGTGAACATATGATGAGATCTAGAGAAATTATACCAGGGATCCTGTTTGGTGGACATAATATAAATAACTTACGTTATGCTGATGACACCGTCTTGATAGCACAAAGTCAGAAGGATATTGTTGATATAGACGCATACAAAGAGGGAAAAACATTGGCCTTTGCTTAGATAATAGAAAGGCCGAAGTCATGACGATACCAAAGTAACAGATCATGCTTAAATGAACAATGACAGGAAATGATTTTATTTTGCGGTAAGTGCAGAAATTGTGATGTCTGAGCATATGGATAACATCCGATGGAAAATGCATCACAGGGATAAAGAACAAAATAGGACAAGCAAAAAGTGCATTCTATCAAATTGCTTGCTTGCTTGCGTTCGCTGGCTGTGAACTCCAGCGCGATGTTCTGTATGTCGGATGGAGACATCCTGTTGTCCAACATCAGTGTGATGTCATACAGAACCTCAGGTTTGCGTGAGTATCCGTTGTCCCATGTCTGGCTTATTGGTGTACATACGGATGGTACCTCGCCGTGCAGGCAGATACTCTCCGACTTCGGAAGAATCAGCGATCCTACTTCGTTAGCCAGGACTCCGAAGGGACCTGTTGCCCAGGACGCACGGCTAGGACGTATTAGTAGGTTTTGG